>VMDR010006454.1:0-45346 GCA_007922815.1 Macrotus californicus | reverse complement strand
TTTTGAGAAATCAGCTGATAGCCCTATGGGAACTCCTTTGTAGGTAACTGTCTCCTTTTCTCTCACTGCCTTTAAGATTCTCTCCTTATCTTTAATTTTGAGCAATGTAATTATGATGTGCCTTGGTGTGTGTTTCCTTGTCCAACTTCTTTGGGACTCTCTGAGCTTCCTGGACTTCCTGGAAGTCTATTTCCTTTGCCAGATTAGGGAAGTTCTCCTTCATTCTTTTTTCAAATAAGTTTTCAATTTCTTACTCTTCATCTTGTCTTTCTGGCACCCCTATGATTCACATGTTGGAACGTTTAAAGTTGTCCTGGAGGTTTCTAAGCCTCTTCTCATTTTTTATTTTTATTTTTTTTTGAATTCTTGTTTCTTCATTCTGTTCTGGTTGAAGTTTATTTCTTCCTTCTGGTCCAAACCATTGATTTGAGTTTCCTTCCCTTCACTGTTGGTTCCCTGTACATTATCCTTTACTTCACTTTTCATAGGCTTCACTTTTTCCTCAATTTTGTGACCATACTCAACCATTTTTGTGAGCATCCTGATTACCAGTGTTTTGAACTGTGCATCTGATAGGTTGTCTCTCTTCATTGCTTGCTTGTATTTTTTCTGGAGCTTTGACCTGTCCTCTCATTTGGACCAGATTTCTTTGTCTCCATGTAGCTGTTATGTTGTACAGGGCAAAGCCTTAGGTATTGTCCAGGGCAGGGCAACCCATGTCACTGCATTGTAGCACTGTATGTGGAGGAGGGGTCAGAGAGGGAACATTGCTGCTTGCTCAGCTCTGGGCCAGCTTTTAGTCACTTTTCCCCACTACCCACAAGCAAATTGAGCCCTTCTTGTGCTGATTCCTGGGTGGGTGGGTTTGTGTATGTTCTAGGACCCTGTGGGTCTCTCCAACAAACTCTCCTGTGAGGCTGAGAGTTTCTCCTGTCACCTCAACCCCCACAGATTATTTCAGTCAGAAGTTTTGAGGCTTTATTTTCCCATGATGGAATCCTGGGTTGCACAGTCTGTCTTGCTCCCCAGTTGTTCCTCCCAGTTTATCCACACACAAATGTGGAACCTTCCAGTCCTCCAGCCACCACCTTGCCACCCTCTCCACCTTGGCTCTCTGTCTCTGCCCCTCCTACCAGTCTGGATGAATGTTTCTTCTTTAACTCCTTGGTAGTCAGACTTCCATACAGTTTGATTTTCTGGCAGTTCTGTTTGTTTTTTGTTTTTAAATTTGTTGTTGTCCTTCTTTTGGTTGTGCAAGGAGGCACAGTGTGTCTACCTCCGCCTCCATCTTGGCCAGAAGTCAGCGAATTAAGCTCAGATTTTATCAAGGGCAGATCTTAAACGAGACTACTATTATTAAATAACCAGAGGCAGCCCAGCAATGTCTTCAAACACTCTTTTTCAAGGCACTGCTTCTCTCAGGTGACCAAATGTTTCCAGTAGTCCAAGGCAGTCCTCCAGAGAAGAGTCACACATGAGTCACATGTGCCTAAAGTCAAAGCACACTGAGGTTAGGGGTGGGTCCAGTAAGTGACCACCTGGAACACCAGAGGTGTTCCACTCTTCCCTTCATGGCCTTACCTAGAAAGAAGTGATATGAGAATTCTAGGTGATTCGGCAGGTGCCAGTGGAGGGCAAGTCACCCAGCCAGGACCCTGAAGGGCCCACCTCTGCCCAGCCCATCCCTCAGTTGTGATGCTGCCCTGGGCTCTCTGGGTTCCCCACTGGAGGCTTCAGGCATGACTGTCTGAAACCAGAGCTCCCTGGCTTGTTCAGCCTCAGCTCCCTGAGAGGAGTGTTCAGGCAGAGTTCACCTCCAAGCCTGGTGAGTTTGTGTTATCTGTTTGCCTCTGGTGGAGTCACTAAAAGCTACCAGGTTTCAAAACCTGCTTGGGATTGCAGGATCAGAGGATTGAAGAAAACTACCTAGGTGGCCACATTTTTAAAAGAGAATTACTGTTCACTTTAACTTCTGCAGGAGCCCTCCTGATTCACTGGTGCTAAGTGACTGGCGAATTCCTCAAAGGAGCCAGCTCCTCACACTAAAGCAGCTGAACAGGCTTTGCCCCACCCTCAATCCCCTCCTCTGCCTCTAACTCCCACCCCTGTCACTGTGGCTTCTTTTTCTCCCCACCCCCATTTTTGTCTTTCTGTCCCACTGTCCCTCTCCCAGCTGAGTGACCAGTTGTTGGATCTGGCACCACTGAAACCCAGGTGCAGCCGCCTGTTCCTGCCAGGACTTTCTGCCCCGCCCCCCGGCAGCTGTTCACTCCTGGGCATCTCAAAGGCCCAAGCAAAGAGAAGGAAATAGAAGCTGGCTCAGCCAGGCCAGCCAGAGTGCTGGCCAGCAGCCGTCATCAGCCAGTCCTGGGAAATCAAGTGGATACTTTGCAGCCAAATTGAAATCATGGATCCTATTAGAAATTATCCAGATTCAAATTCCAAGTCTCTGGATCTGCAGGATGTGCTAAAGCTTGTTCATACTTGAACAATTATTTTAAAAAATCCTCTTTCCAACAGCTGATTTGACTTAATACTTAAGAAGAAAACAGTCTTTCCTGAGTCAGTGCTGTGATTCTCACTACACCTTGCAGTCAAAACATTCCGTGGTTCCTGAGATGCGAATCGAATCTGGCTCAGCTTTGCTTCACACTCGGGAGGCCGTTGGGCACCCAGGATATTATTACACTACCCCCGTTGTTCCCGGCAGCTCAAAGCACTGAGACATTAGGCTGCACTTTCATTTCCTTGAGGACTTAGGTTATTTTTATTTATCACATTATGATGACTATTGCATTGAAATGCAAATGTAGAAAGCATCAAGGAATTTTACACTCCTACATCTTTTTGTGATTTAATCCCAGGACGTTTTGTGAAAAAAAAAAAGCAGTTTCTGGGGTGGATGGTGTCAATTATACTGTGTTGCCAGTATTGGCTAATAAAAATCATATACTCACTACTTTTGCATTTAGAGTGCATAAGGAAATATTTATAATTAAAATACCAAGAAGTCAAACATGCTATAGAGTGAAATGTATAGGGACATAAACATAACATGTGATGAAATAGTTATCTCTTTATCTAACATTTCCTTTCATTCGAAGAACCATTAATGGCTATTTAGGGATGGTGATGAAATCGAGCCTGTGTGCACATACACAGCCAGCTAACATTTGACCAGGGAGCCAAGAACACTCCGCAGGAAAAAGACAGTCTCATCGAAAAGTGGTGTTGAGAAAGCTGGGTAGCCACCTGGAAAAGAAAGAAATTAGACCCCTATCTGCTTTCCCTCACAAACATTAACTCAAAATGGATTAAAGACTTAACTGTAAGACCTGAAACTGTAAATGTTCTAGAAGAAAACATAGTGGAAAATATCCTTGGTGTAGGTCTCAGCAACAATTTTTTTAATATGACATCAAAAGCACCAACAACAAGGAAAAAATAAATCAGTGGGACTACATCCAACTCAAGTGCTTCTGCACAACAAAAGAAGCAATCAACAAAATGAAAAGGTAACTCACAGAATGAAAGGAGACATTTGCAAACCATCTATCTGCTATACAAGGGACTCATAAAACACAACAGCAGAGAGCAATCTGACTTTAAAATGGTCAGAAGACCTAAATAGGCATTTTTCCAAAGAAGACACCCAAACAGCCAACAGATACATAAATAGATGCTCAATGTCACTAATCATTAGGAAAATGTAAATCAAAACCACAATAAGATATCACCTCACACGTGTTAGGATAGCTATCATTAAAAAGACAAGAAATAACAAGTGTTGCTGAGAATGTGGAGTAAAGAGAACACTTGCTCACTGTCGGTGGCATAGTAAATTGGTACAACCACGAAGAAAAACAGTACGGGAGGCTCCACAAAAAATTAAAAATAGAACTACTATATGACCCAGCAATCCCACTTCTGGGTATATAGCCAAAGACTATGAAATTACTATGTTGAAGAGATATCTATACTCTGATGTTTACTGCAACATTATTCACAGTAGGAACATCATAGAAACAATCTACATATTCATTGACTGTATGAATAGATAAAGAAAACGTGAGAGTTATAGTATATTCTATATGATATACTATAATATAGAGAATACTATATAGTATATTAAATATATAGTATAGAGATTTATAATATAGTATATAGTATGTACTATACTATAGTACAGTATATAGTATAATATAGTAATAGGATAATATTCCATTATATATAATGCAATATTATATAACCATGAGAAAGAAGGAAACCCTGCCACTTGAATGGGCCTTGAGGACAATATGCTAAGTGAAATAAGTCAGACAGAGAAAGACATATACTGTACGATCTCACTTATATGTGGAAACTGAAATATCCAACTCTCAGAAGCAGAGAGGAGAAGGGTGGTTTGCCAGGGCCTGGGAGGTGGGACAACTTGGAGGTGTTGGTCAAAGAGCACACGCTTCCAGGTACAAGACGAGTAAGTCCTGGGGATCTAATGCAGAGCACGGAGACTAGAGTTAACAATACTGTATTATATCCTTCAAAGTTGCTAAGACAATAAATCTTAAATGTTTCCACCACAAAAAAAAGGTGATTATTCAAGGTGATAGAGGTGTTAACTAAACTTACTGTGATTACAACTTAAACTTACACAACGTTATATGTATGATCTTAATTATTTTTAAAAAGTGCATGTGTGCGTGTGAAGCAATGGATTAAAGAAAATAGTTTTTGCAAAATGCCTTGCATTATAAGTTCTAAAGTATGATAGTTTACTCTTGACAAATAAAAAAATTCCATGGTCAATTACATTCTGGGGAAAAAATGTTAAACAAAATCAAGCAAGCATTTTTACTGTATGGTGTCTTGGAGCCAATTATATGCTAATTTGCATGGTCTGAAAGTCTTCAGCCTCCCAAAATTCACGTGTTGGAATGCTAATGAACGAAGTGATAGCATTAGGAGTGGAGCGTTTGGGAGGGGCCTGGGTCATGGGGTGCAGTTGTTATGAATGGGATTAGTGCTTGAAACAGAGCTCCCTAGCCCTTCCACCAAGTGAAGACACATCCAGAAGGGGGCTTTAGCCAGAACCTGACCATGCTGGTACTTTGGTGTTGGACTTCCAGCCTCCAGAACTGTGAGAAGTAAATTTCTGTTCTCTATAAGCTACTCAGTCCATGGTATTTTGTCATAGCAGCCTGAGCAGACTAAGACACTAACGTGCACTGTATATCTTGGAGAGGGGCAGTAGGGTACGCTCTAAATGTCAGCCTTGAATGGACGCAGAACGCCTTTTTGTCTGTGTAAAGACCAGATATTTTGTGGAACACACTTTAGAAAGCTCTTAGTCAACCCACTCAGAAGTGAAGTCATGGGAAAATACATTAAGCAATACATTTGAAGAACCAGTACCTGTTAGTATATATTTTATGAAATATAGATTTCACTCCCATTCATTCACCACTATTAGTTACCTTTATTTTGTTTATTTGTTTACTTATTTTATTTGTTTATGATCAATTGCATGTTTGCACAAAATCTGAAGAGAGTTCTTATCAGTAGATTTTAAAATGGATTTTCAAAGGCAGTCTTTATTGAATTTAAATATATATATGTATATACAAAGTAATATACCATATATACATATGCACACAGAGTATTCACACATATATGGATATCTATATTTAAATAGGGTGCAAATATAGTTTTTCTTCAGTATGGTTTTCTGATGAGTACCTTGCTAGATATTTCAAATGGACAGAATTTAATGCAGGGCCCTAGTTACTGAAATGTTAAAATGGCTGAAAGAACAAAAAGGCAATGATGAGATAAGGCAACTATTAGTAATTTGAGAAGATCCTACCTAACACTCCTAGGGCTGGGGGACACAAGGGCCGGAAGGGTTACCAGGTACCCCCTTCTCCTCTGCCGCTGGGGATGTCCCGTAGAGTACTGGGAACACTTGCCATTGTCCAAACTGCCAGGCCGGAGCCCAGGACATGTGCAGAAACCACGCTGCAGAAGTCTGAGCGAGAAGGGAATGACTTCTCTGCTGTCCGCCCCCCTCCTCCAGCCCCCCACTGTCTCCCAGTCTCTCCTCTGGGTTTCCTGCAGAGCCCAACAGAAACAGTGTCTGGGAAGCCAACTGACAAGAGTGTCTGGAAAATAAAGTTCCTAAAAATACACAGCAGTAAACAGAACGGAAGAACAGTTGATGAGGATCCCCAAATGACCAGCACATTAGCAGAGAGAAATTTTAAAAGCACTCCTATGGACATATTTTAAAATAAAGCCATTTCTTTTTCTTCTCACAATCAACAGAGAAATTGATTTTTTTTAACTTTGCAAATTTCAATTAATAATGAAGAGATCAAATTAGCACCGAGCTAAGGTAATTTGGGGGAAATAAGGAAATTTTTTTAAAAATTCAACTTAGGTTTGAAGGAATGATAAATTAAATAAAATTTTCATGACTTATATTACCTTGAATCTCTTTAAACTATGAGCACTTGATTTGACTAGTCATGAAATTTTAATTGGCACTAAGTACTTCATCTCCTGCCTGTACTTATTAATGTTTTCACTTTTGCAGGCTGTCAGAAACCGTCTCTAACCCTCCATATGTATCGGGTCACATGGCAAAATACTGGTCGTCTGTGTGGTACACGTGTTTAGCCATTCAGACTACAGCCCAGCTGTATACAGCATGCTAATGACTGTTGCTCTGAGTTATGAACTTAAGGCAGTCAGAATCCTGACGAGCTTCTAAAATTATTAAAGAAAGATTGAATTATGTCTGGTTAAATTTTTGTATAGCGTCTTCCAAAATACAGTGTGCAAGAAACTCTAGTTCCTTGGGCTATTAACAAGATTAGCTACATTAGGGTTTCTCTGGTCGAATAGATCTGACATCGTTGGTTTAAGCCAATGCTTTTCAAGCTTTCTGTGAAGAAGGATTAATTTTTTCTCTTATTTCTAATTTGTCTCAGACCATTTTTTGGAACAATAAAAACAAATTACCCAATACGTGAAATTTAAAAGGCACACAGAGTCACTCAATTTTTTTATTATTAGGGTCAACAAACATTAAATTATTTTGTCCAATTCTCTAAAGTTTCTACCTGCTTGCTGAGTTCACTTCAGTACCTGCCACAGACCAACAAGAAAAAATTCAAACCTTCAGCTGACCAACTCTGCAGACCATATTTAAAACTCAAACAAAATACAAATGTTTCATCACTGAAGTACTTCCCAGAGACTTTAGTACACTAATGGGCATCATGAGTCTCTGAGAGAGAGTCCTTGTGCAACATTCAGGACATTTCCTCGATTCCACAGGAGCTCAGAACCTCTTCCTTTGGGTGGTTGGTTTCAACAGCACATCCTATGGAGTCTGTGTTCCGTGGCACGTGCTTTGAGAAAAGTTTTTAAGTGTGTCTTGTTAAATTCCAATTCTTTAAAAAATCACAGTTTCATGTGTGTCATGTAGGTTAACCTTTGTTTCCCAGCTTGTCTATATTCTAGACAATTCCAAATTACGCACAGATGGATGCATGAATGAATGGATGGGTGCACGGGGAGTTGGGAAGGAAGGGAAGAAGGACGGGAGGGAGGGATACTTTGCATTTATTTTGCATTCAGCAGACGCCTCATTATGTAATTGATAAATAGAAAAGTAGTCTGAAGGCTAAAAAGCATTTGAGAGTTGCTTCTGTCATAATGTGATTTTTTTTCCCCAAGTACTTTCTTTTTTAAATTCTTAAAAGTAATTGCCAGGTACCCAGACATGTGATGCTACACACAGAACCCACTGGAATACTGTCGCTTATGTTCTGGGCATGTGCTCATTCACAACAAGTGGAAACTCCTTAGACAAATTACTTATGTGCCCACGTTCACAGGGCTAAAACACGGAGGCCGTTAGTTAGCCAGCCTTGTGTATGCCTATGCACAGTGTGGGCTCCTTCTATGTCATTTGTTCCCCTAACTTTCCCACCCCTGAGTCCTCAGAGACAGCTGCTGCTGACATCAGCCTGAGCAGCCAAGCTCGAGATTGTTTGGTAAAGGGTCCTGACCTTCACCACTAAATAGACACCCTTCCTGCCACCCCTGGCAGTCTGGGGGTCTTTAAAAGGTACACAGAGAAAGTGTAGGGGAGAACCTCACAGGTTCCTCATAGGAGATTATAAAGGATGCGGACAGTGGAAAGCTCAAGCACCCTGGACCGCCTACACTAGCTGGGCCCCAGGCCCACACGCCAGTCCCAGAGTCCTCCAGCAGAGAAGATGCAGGTTCTGGCACAGCTGGGACACTGTCTCCTTGGAAAAGTCAGTCACTCTCTCAGGACCACCATTCTTCCGTGAAGTGCTACTCAATGGTCTCTGCAGTTCTTCGTGGAATATAATTCTGTCATCTCAAGAAAAGAAATAAGGCCTAGGGCAACTATAAGAATTACACAGCCCACTACACAGATTGACTGGCCTAGCTTGCGCAAACTTAAGTGGATAATTCATGATTAAATGATGTATTTGAGGCAAACATGGAAGTGGAGGTTCTGTAAACAGACACCTTTGTGTAGAATTCAAGTTGACAACTATTAATGTGACTTGAAAGCCAGGGAGGTCTCCCTAAATTAAATACAAAGACACTGACGTTGTTTGCTGAGCCTCCAACCGCCTTTCAGAGAGCAGTGCATGCTGGCTTTCATCTCATGGAGCTCAGGGTGGGGCTCCGACTACGGTGACAGGCCTGGAAGGCCATCTTCCCTTGGTTTTATGGTGGGGCTCTGTCAGAAAGTACCTAGCTCGGAAAATTAGCATCCTCTAGTCTCACTACTCAGTAGGTCATCCGAGGACCCGCTGCAACAGCATCTCGTGGGAGCTTGTTAGAAATGCAGACTCTCAGGCCCCAACCCAGAGCCACTGAGTCAGACTCTGTCTGTTTGCTAGACTTATGATTTGTTTGCAACTTACAGGTCAAGAAGCCCAAATTTAACTGTGTGCTTTACAGCTACAATTGTGAATAAACATTCACTACTCAGCCTTCAGGATTCTGTTAAATGAAATTGAGGAGGTTAGGATAAAAGCCAGTATGTTTAGGGAGGGGGGTGGAAATGCAGAAGAGAACCTGAGGGTAAACAGAGATAACTTATCTGCTGTGCCTGTGTGAAATTGGGTTAGCTCTTTGTGATTTCTGTTCAATTTGATTTTTAAATGGAACCATTATGATTCAGGTCTAAGGGGCTCAGGGTCATTAACCAAAATGGAACTGAGAATTAAGAAGGAACATCCCTTTCTTTCCATTAACATTTTTTTTTTTAATTTTGGAGAGCAGAGGGGTGGATAAAGAAATTTCCAAACTGCCCAGATCAGCGGTTCTCCAGTGGTGGTCGGTGACCTGCGTGTGGTGTAAGGGCCAGGTCTCTGGCATCCCATCAGCCTGGGTTCTCATCTGAACTCCACAGCTGTATGGTTAGGGGCAATTTACTTGGAGAGTCCTCATTTCCTCTTCCGTAAAATGAGAGTATTGATTGGTATTTATAATGTTCTCATCAGCAATTCAGAGACTTTAAAGCCCCTCTTTGGGGTAGGCAATAATGTTACTATAGCAAATACCTTTCTCAGCCACAGTATTTCAGGGAGCCAAAGCCCAGTCTACCTCTCACCCCAACCCTACCCCTCTGGCTTTGTGAACAGTAGCTTGACAATCGTATATTGAACAGCATGGGTGAGCCAGGCAAATGAACACACAGCAGAGCTTTCCCCGGACAGCTTCATTCAATAACAGGTTCCTGTGGAGTTCCATGATTCTGATGCTTTCGGACTTCTTGGGTTATCAAACTTTCAAATATAAGTTAGGGCATGGATAGAGATTTGCCAATTTTTCTTTTCTGTTGTTAAGAAAACAGGCTTTAAACTTTCATTGTTTCTAAAAAAAGAAAACAAAACCTATATTAACATCAAAACATAGGACATTGTGAAAGATAAGCCTTTTATCTTCAATAAATTTAACTCTGAAAAATATTGCATTGTCCTTTTGTTTCACCTTGGTATGCATAAATGAAAACCTCTCTGTGGACCTGTGGTATTTGGTAATCACTCCCTTTTAAAACCCTAGAAAGATGAGATCATATGGTATTTGTCTTTCACCGCCTGGCTTATTTCACTTAGCATAATGCTCTCCAGTTCCATCCACGCTGTTGCAAAAGGTAGGAGCTCCTTCTTTCTTTCTGTTGTGTAGTATTCCATCATGTAGATGATCTGTAGTTTTTTGATCCACTCATTTACTGATGGGCACTTAGGTCGCTTCCAGCACTTGGCTATTGTCAATTGTGCTGCTATGAACATTGAAGTGCATAGGTTCTTTTGGAACAACAAAAATAAAATAAAATAAATAAAACCCCAGAAAGATAGGACTTGTCCAGAAGTTGCTTAAAATTGCCAGAAAGTCCAGACCACACCTGAGGCCCTACCTCCAGCCCCTGGCCAGTCACAGGACTGTAGTTGGCTGAGGAGCATGTAACAGGATACAACAATGGAAAGGTTGGACTCTCTATCCCAGGCATCCCCAATCCAAAAGTTGTTCTATTTGCATGAAGCAAAGCCTTCCCTGGGCCCTGGTTGTGACAGGGCTTTGGGAGGAGGCTGAAGCAGCTAGCAGATGGGAGTAGAAATGCAATTAGTTAATGCACTTGTGTTATTTAACACACTCAACAAACGTATGTGTTTTCAGAAGAACTGAAAGGAGCCACATCCAAATGTTGGCAAATGTCATTGCTAGTTGGCTAGGATTACGGATTATTTTTACGTGTTTTGGATTTTTCAGTATTTCCCATATTTCCTCCCAAGAAGATATATTGTTTATATAATAAGAAAAAAACAATTTATCTTTTAAAAATAAAGACAAATACCATATGATTTCACTCATATGTGGAATCTAATGAACAGACTGAACTAACAAGCAAAACAGAGACAGACTCATAGATGGAAAGCAGATGACAGTTTGTTGGCAGGGGGTGGGGGGGAGGGTGCATTAGGAGGTGGAGAGAGTGAACCAAAAGGAAAAAGGACTCATGGACATGGACAGCAGTGTGGTGACTGCTGGGGGAGGAGGGAATAAGGGGACTAAATGGAAGTGGAAAAAATACAATAGAGATTAAATTTGAAAAGATAAAATAAATTCATGGGATTGACACGATGGGAGCAGCATTCCTGGCCATGTGTGAGGTGCCTCCATGGGGTACACTTAGAGCCAGTGCACATCCTTTTGTGCCTTTTGAATTCTGTGCCTCAGAATGTATCATCTATTTAAAAAGTAAGTAATTTGAAAAACGTTCAGAAGGCTAGAAGGGAGTTCCTACACAGTAAGGCTGACATAATTTTTTACCTCCCCTTGTGTATCCCCTACCCCCCTACCACCTCTACCCCATCTTCAGGCCTTGGAGGGACCCTGTGGCCTTGCAGGGGAGGAGGACACCCCCCTTCCCCATGGCCACACAACTGGTTAGCAGATGCCACCCAATTAGGTAGGGTAGAAGATGTGATCATTCTCATCCGGCAGCATGGCGTTGCCTGTCTTAATTATTACAATTAGAATTGCAAACCATGAATCAAAACAAAGACCACATCAAAAATCCAGTGTTTACCAAAACGTAATATTACATGAGAAATTTAGATGAAAAAGAAAAAAGAAGAGCTTTGTGAAACCCTACTTTGGATGGACAGAGCTCTGCGCTCTTCTGGGGTCTGTTTCCGGTCTTTGAGGTTAGACGGACATTTCTACTCATTAGTAAATATTTGAGATGAAAGCTTTTTTGCTCACCTCCTAATTATCATTTTTCCAAAGCATCTGCTTCTGGAAGAAGATTAATTAGTTGGCTATTCCTAAAGGATGGATTTGAGGAGATCAAAGCCCCCAACATGTAATAGAGAGAGAACTAAACTCTGGAAATTTTCTGTTAGGAGGAATGAAGATCAAAATTCATTTGGGGATTGTCACAATGAACAAGGTTTGTTCTGTTTTTCTTTCTTTTCTTTCAGAAAATAAAAGCTGCTGCCAGGATACAAATATTTAACTTATACTGCATTTTATTAGCCCTCTCTTTGAAGGGCTACCACTTAAAATTTTTCCTTCTCTCCCTCATTGGATAAACACGGCGAAATGTGTTTTATCTAAGGCTATCTGCAGAGAGCTGCAGGACACTTTGCGGTGAAAAGTGGAAGGAAAGACTCAAGGATGATTTCATTATAGGCACCTCATGTATTTCTTCATTTGATTTTTTCCTCATAGACTCAAACAACTCGACCAACAAACAGGTATTGATACATCGTGCAGATTTATCTTGTATCTGTGAAGGACACATTAGCTTGGGGACTTGGTTTGTCAATGTCCTTATTCCCACCCACATCAGACTCTGCTCTTCCATGGCTTTTCCTTTTGTTTTTAAAAAGTCATTGACATAAATGGAATGTGTGGGTCCCTCAAAATTCATTTCTTGGAACCTAGTCCCCAAAGGTGACAGTGCTAGGAGGTGGGTCCTTTGGGGGGAGATGAGGTCATGAAGGGTAAGCCCCCATAAATGGGGTTAGTGCCCTTTTAAAACAGACTCGAGACCTCCCTTCTGCCATGTGAGGACCTAGTGAGAAGACAGCCATCAATGAACCAGAAAGAGGACCTCATCAGACACTGAATCTGTGGGGGCCTTGATTTTGGACTTGCCAAATAAATGCTTGTTGTTTGTTGGCTACCCGATCTCTGGTATTCTCTTGTAGCTCACAAACTAGACAATCGTCACACCTTTTACACTTTGGTAACTACAGTAGTCACCCCATCTAAGGTTGTGCTGTCCACACTTTCAGTTATCTGAGGTCAATGGAAGTTTGCAAATATTAAATGTCCCCAACCATCAACACTCTCATGGTTTGATGGTCCAGGATCACCTGAAGCAGAGGGTCCTCCTTCTGATGTGTCATCAGAAGGTCAAGAATAGCCTTACACTATGCCACAAGGCCTGTGCCATTCGCCCCATTGCATCTCATCACACAGGTTTTGCATCTTCTCACATCGTCAGAGGAAGAAGGGTGCGCACAGCACAAGGTATTTTGAGACAGAGAGACCACATTCACATAACTGCTACTACAATACATTATTAGAATCAGTCTGATTTATCATTGCTGTTGTTAACCTCTTACTCTGCCTGACTTATAAATTAAACTTTATCATAAGTATGTGTGTATAGGAAAAGACATGGTAGACACAGAGTTCAGTACCATCTGCAATTGTGGGCACCTACTGGGGGTCTTGGGACGTACGTGCCATGGATAAGTGGGAACTATGGTAAATATATTTGGTAGAAAATGTGCATTAACAAAGGAAATTTTAAATTGCTCATAAGTCTCACATTCAAAGATAACTGCTGTGAGCATTTCATTATTTAATCCACACTTCCAGCCTTTTTCTAGTCATAAAAATACTTTCCTGCACAAATTGAATTTTAAAGCACACACTATTTTCTAGTTTGTTTTTCCCTCTCTTTGCTTTTTCACAACACTGGCCTAAAAGATGGAGAAGAAAACAACTCTGTTCTCACTGGGGTCAGTGTTGAAATGACTCTGAACACATGTCAGTCACATCCGAAAATGGCTCTGTACTTAGCTGAGTGTTTTTGTGCATGTTGGCCTTCTGGACGACCAATCGAGCCCACTCTGTGAGTCATCGGGGCCCCTGGCGAGGAACCGCACTGGTGGGTTGCTCTATTCTACACCCAACACAAACATGTGCATGGGGTGATCTGGACACTGTAGATGGGCCTCCACCTGGGCCCCTGGGGCCATCTAATGGATGTGCAGCAGCCTCTGGCCCCGGTGCGGTTCACTCCATCAATTTGGGAAGCGATGCTTTTTATCCTTCCCTCACTAATGAATAAGGGCGCAGCTGGGATGTTGCCCTCTTCAACTCAGAATCTAAGGGCTGGGGCTGCCTCACCTTTCCCCCTATGAGCCTTCCCTCCCTGGCACCCCCAAATAGGGTCATTTTCCAGGGCTCCACTGTCCATTGTTCAAGTCAGCAGGCCCTGTACTTAACCCTCAGCACTTGCCAGCTGGGGAGAAACTGGGTCCCCGAGGAGCTGAAATGCTCTCTAATTCCTTCAACCTCCTGTTGTGAGAAAAGGCCACCAGAGAAATGTTTCCTTTAGAGGAGTGTGCACAGCCAGCAGGTATAAAAAGATGCAGAGATTTCGGAGTCAAAGGGACCTTGGGCAAAGACCCAGGGAGAGTTAAGCCAAGATTGATATTAATATCAAGAGGAATTTTCCCACCCTGACTGATCATCAGAATCACCTGGGATGCTTTTTAAAACTCCAGATTCCCAACCAAATCACCACAATTCTAATTCAGTAGATCTGGGACTGGGCATTAAATGTTTTGGGGGAAATCTTTTTTCTTCTACCCTTCCAGGTTCTTTCAGCTGACCTAATCATTAAATTGACATGACACAGAGCAATAAGAGAAATAACCAAATTTAATTACATGCATATGTACAGGAAACCAACATACATAAGAGAGTCAGAGACCCCACACCTGGGAGGTTCGGAGACAGAAAGGGAAAATGAGACACATATGACATCCTGAGGTAAGATACCTGAGGAAAGTCGTTTGCAGGACGATAATAAGAGCAGATGTTCAGGAATTAGAAGTTTGCCCTGCCCTATAGATAGGTCTCTGGCAATCACTCTTATGGGCAAGGCCCCAAATTTAAACTTTAAAGGACAGATAAAGGTTTCTCTCAAACCTGCAGGGTCTCAATTGCCTTCAGCTCAAAATAGTGCACTACCAGAGTAGCACATTTTGGGGAGGCCTGATCTGAACCTCGTTAGTGTTACTTGTTTCTTACTTTGACGTGTTTTAGTAAAGTGTATTGTGTTTTTAAATTTTTTTCTTTTTTCATTAAGTTAAAAAATTGACCTGTTATCAATTATTTGTTTATTAAACCAACTATATTTTGAAAACGGAATCGATGTGGACAAATTGATTTGTTTGCTTAGACTAGTGGTTCTCCCACGTGGTTGCACCTCAGAAGCACCTGGCAAGTTTTCAGAACTCCTGACGCCCAGCCGGCCTCCTCCATCAGTTACATCGGAATCTCTGGGAATGGAGCTTGCCTTTAGTTTCTCAAAACTGCAGTGGGGAGGGGTGAAATGGTAATGGAAAAAATACAATTAAAAATTGTAAAAAAAATTTTAATTATGTAAAAATTTTTAAAAATACTAATTAAAAAAAAAACAAAATCTCCCCAGGCAATTGCAATGTCAGCCCAGGCTAAGGCACTCACCCTGTGAGACGCCCCCCTCCCCCGCCCCACTGTGGGAAGTGCAGCAGTCCTTGCCTAGCAGGTGGGGGTGTCCGCAGAAGGACACTCGCACACCCTCCTGCCAGTGCTCACAGCCTGGTTCTCGGGCATTCTGAGGAATCCATGCACTGATGCTCCAACCAGCCTCCTCAGAGGGGATGCCCAGGTTCTCCTCTGCCAGCTGCCAGGTAATAAGTGTACATAAAATGCGTAAAAAAAAGAATCACCCTTCTCAGATTTAGGCAGCTTTTCCCCTTCTACCCTCCCATCTCATCCCCTCCCCCCCTCCCCTACTCACGGACTCCTTCACATGTGAGCAAACAATTTGCATGTCAAGTAAATGCCCCTTAGTTGTCCCCCAACGCTGATTTGGTTGGCATTCATGGGATCTATTAACAGTAAGCCACCCAAAATGGAGCACTGCTAGGGCCAGTCACTGGGCTGGACACACAGAGAGCCATTATCTCACTTAATCCTTTTGGGGTAAGTATGTGCTCTGATCTTCTCTAAGTCGTTGTTGAAGACGTTGAAGCTGGGAGAGGAGCACAGGCCACACAGCCTCCCTCTCTCCTGCTCTGTGATGCTGGAGCCTGGGATTCTGCCGGCCTCACTTGTGCTGGGCCTCTTCTGGCTCTGCCAACAGGGGGTGCCAGGAGGAGGGAGGAGGGACTTGCCGCTTCCTTTTGTTTCCTGTTTCTGTCAATGTCAGACTGGCCATGGCCTTTCACTTCAAAGATCTGGGCTCTGGCTCCACCAGATCCCTCCTCGAAACTTCTAGATTCTGAGAATGCCAGCAGCTGCTTCTGCCTCCTCCTCACTCCCCTCTGCCCCCAGGGGTGACAGCTGCTCCCTGCAGTTGTGTCCTGTGTTGCCTTTTTGCTGTTGGAGTCCTCCAGCATCACTTTAACCAATTCCCTACATTAGAGTCTCTCTGGTAAAATAGCCAGTGAGTTTCTGTTTTCCTGACTGATAAGGAAGCTAAATAAATTACTCAGGGACACACAGGCAGAAATGGCAGAACTGGGATTCAGAGCCAACCTCATGTGACTCCAGTCTGCTTGCTCCCACCCCACTCGGAGCTACTCCGTCGCTGGCTTAGAGCCTCTGCGAGAAAACAGGCTTCTCTGGCCCTAGCTGTCTTCAAGAACGCTACTTTAAAAAAAAAATTTAAAAAACGTCTATTTATACTCATGAAGAATAACTTTAAATAAAAAATGACTACTGCTTTGTGAAGTGGAAAATTTTATGGTGTATTCCCAAAGTGCTTGAGAGTGATTACTTTTAATGCTAATTAAAGTCCTGGATCCTTGAAATATCTCATATGCGCTAATACAGTCATTAGAATGAAGTTAAATTTTAATATTTTAAGGGACTCCGTACTACTGTATGTATTTGTAGTACATTCCAGGTTGTAGTTAGTGCCTGCAGGGGAAATAGCTTCATGAAATACGGAATGAGTATGATACAGCTCATCTAGTTGACCCCGATTTACATATGTCAGAGTTTGGGGAGCTGGTGCAGTGTGGCGTGCTGGAGAAGAGATCAAGGTTTCACCCTCTGGATCTGGGCACCCATTAATCGTGAGGTCTGTAAGTAAACAGGGGCTAACACAGAGAAGGTACTTGGCATATTTTGGAGTTAACACACACAGACACACTCGCACCAAGAGAGCCAGATATTATTAGAGATCGTAAAACTAACACTGAATACCATGTGCAGGATGAGGAGCTAAATTATTCTAGATATGAGAACTCTTCATCAAATTAATGTAGAGACTGAATGCAATTCAAATCAAAATCTCAAGGGTTTTGAAACCCCGTAGTACTCAATAATATCATTCTTTGATTATAAAAATAGTATAAGAATTTTTAAATCATCAACCAAGATGGAAATATACAAGGTAGAAAGAAAAAGGTCCTCTCTAAATTGTATCTGCCAGCGGTCTCCAGTGTTAAAAGTCGGAATAGGCCCTTTAGACTCTGCTCGATGTACCAACAGGTCCACCTGTGACCTCAGGGCCCTGCGGGAGGCAGACTTTGTTTAGTCTCTAACCATAGGCATTCCACACACACGCAGCATCCAGAACTCTGTGTGAAGAGTCCCAGATCCGAGCAGGGACCCCACAAACCTAGAAGAATCTGCGTTCCCCCCAGCCCACCCACACACACGTGGCATGGTGGAAGCTTTCTGGGCGCTGGGAGTAGTCAGTCCCTAATGTGGGGCCAGGCTGGGGCTTTCCTGTTCTACCGATAAAAGCCATGCTCACCACGTCTACTGGTTCACTTGCAGTCTCCAGATAATAAGGTACTACCTCCAAGTTTACGGGGTAATATCTTCCTCTAAATGCAGCAGGTGCTGGTGTAAAATCTGGTCCCAACAACCCTTACCATTGTCTAGATCAGGGTCCTAGCAAGGAGCAGAAGGCGAGGCACAAAGGTGATCAAACAGCACTTAATGAAAGGACTATCTTCAGAGGTGTGGTCAAGGTGAGGGAACAAGCACAAGGGGTGGTGGGGCACCTGGACCCTCATTTTCCTTCCCTCTCACACTGGCTCTTGCTCTCACTCCTTCTCACTCCCTCCCCCTCAGCCTACTGCTGCAGCCTCTAGCACAGAAACTGAATTTGTTCAGTTAAATACATACCTGATGTAACTCCACTGCAGCCTATCGCTGCCTTATTGCTCTCCTCTTAATCGCTCCCCTCCCTCTGCAGGTGCTGGAGATCACGGGACCCTGGAAAACATTGGGCCATTGAGGATTATATGCCGTTTTGAGGTAAGGAGAAAGGGTTGGAGGGGAGAGTCGTTTGGAACTTCAAAGGAGAGAAAGGCAAATCACATGGATCTGGAAAAGCAAATGTTTAGTAAACAAATGTTTGCTGGTCATTTTTAACAACGGGACCCAGAAGCCTTTGATCAGAGGCCTTGCTAGTTTCCTCCCACCTGTCACACCTCTTTTGTATTAAACTCCAGTGATCTATGATGGTAGTGCCCTTCCAGGAGCAGGTCCTCTATCCAAACTCTTTTAGGCTTTTGGGAGGAAGGTAAAAAAATAACCAGCTTAAAATAATATCCTGAAAGACATATTTTGGGACGACACACTCTGCTCCCCTTCAGCCTTTTTGCCTTGGCTGTTGTTCAGAGAGCACCCTCCCGTCAGCCCCACACCTGCAGAAGGTTGAAGTGTTAACAGAAAGCAGAGGAAAGAATGGAATGAGAGGCCACACCTGCACAGGTGCAGGCAGGCTGTGGACTCCTCTGGTGCTCTGCCCGTGGAAAGGCTGGTCTTTCTCTGAGACCTGTCAACTGTGAGTGTGTGTTGGGGGTGGGGGGTGGGGGCCGAGCTGGTCTACAGCTAGAAAAACCAGCCCTTTATTTTTGTTTCATTAGCAGGTGCTCAGTTGGGCTTCCTTACATTTTTCACCTTTGATTCATTCTGTATTTCCTAGGAGATATGGTAGAAATATTCAGCGCCAGCATTACACAAAACAGGAAATTGCATTTCTCGGGGTTTTATCATCTCTGGTTCACATTTGCTCCTGGTGCACTTCTAAGTCAAATGTCAGCTCCTGAACGAGTGGAAAGTTTAGCAGTGACTGAAATATTTATTGAAGGTCTGCTACTGGCCTAACCCTGAATAAAGAATCAAAAAAGAAAAGGAAAGAAAAAAGATTAAAAAATGGCCCAGTCCTCATCTTTAAGTAGCTTGGGGTTTTGTTAAGGAGTAAGGCTTATGCACATGCAGCTTCAGAAAACAGTGTATATTGTACAGAGTTAATGCCTGTGGTGTACATTCTAAGAATTACAGTTGAGAAAAGCAATGTTTCTCTATGAAGAAGGGATTATATTTGGAACGAAAAGGAGAGGACACGTGAGTCCCTCACATGGAGAACCGAGGTAACAAAGGCAAGCAATGAATAGGCACACATGGGGAGGCAGTAAGATAATATGATTGAGGGTCTTGAACATCAGTTGGAGGAAGTTGAACTTGATCCTGTAGTAGTCAAATGTGGCCGTGAAAACAATGGCAATAATAAATCATGTTGTCATCATTCTGGTTTTATAGAATAAAACATGCAAGCAGTCTAAAAGATGCAATATTTCAAAAAACATGACTCAAGTAATAAACTTAGTTCTAAAAGTTAATAATTATGTTTTTATAAAGTGCTAACACATTTTCAGATAGAAAATATTTTACTGTCCTGGCTGGTGTGGCTCAGGGCACTGAGTGCCGGCCTAGGAACTGAAGGGTCACTGGTTCGACTCCCAGTCTAGGGAACATGCTTGGGTTTAGGGCCAGGTCCCCAGAAAGCGGTGTGAGAGAGGCAACCACACATTGATGTTTCTCTCCTTCTTTTTCTCCCTCCTTTCCCCTCTCTAAAAATAAATAAAATACTTTAATAAATAAATAAATAAAATATTCCTGTAAACTTGAAAGTGATTGAAAATATTTTATTACCTTACATCTCAATGTATTTTTTTTTCTCCTAAAATATAAAGTATAAATACCCCTCACGATCTTAATCCATTTGATTTTTGAGGTTTGGAAAAGAAATTTAGATGGAGAGGGATACTGTGATACCTGAGTCTATTTGATCCCTGAATTCCTGAGTTCGGAAAACAAAGGACTGGAGCCCAACTCAAAAATGTATCGCACTCCCTGGATTTGTCCAGTGTGAGAAGAGGAGGGGTGGTCCGGACCAGATTTTCCAGAGCGCCCTCCACATTTCCACCCCTACTCTCCTCCGAGGGCCTGATTCAGCCTGCCTGAGTAAATACCCAAGGCTCCTATCCAGGTCAGCATCTTCTACCACCTGCTCTTGGGTGAGGAAGCTGGGAATCAAACCAAACCCCTTGCCCCAGTCCCCAGCCCCTGCCCTGTTCCTGCACCGCCCGCACTCCTTCTGCTTGTTAACTTTGAGAAGGGTCCCTCTGGTGGCCAACCTGTGCAGTATCCTATGGGAACAGGATACTGTGGGAGAGCTGACTTTTGTCGGTACCTCCCGTGGCTGCACTTCGGGTTTTCTGAGGCAGGTGGGGGATGGAATGAAGAGGTTGGCTTCAGTCAGATTGTGAACGGGTTTGTGGATGGACTAGGGTCTTTGCTTTCTTGGCAATGGAATGTGTTGGGTAACAGAAGGTGTAAAGTAGTGGGGGAGTGACCAGTTCTCTATTTTATAAAGGCAGCGCTTCCTTCAGTACTTGGGTAACTATCAGAGGATAAATGATGATGATGATGATGATGATGATGATGATGATGATGATGATGATGATGAAGAAAAGAAAAGAGCTAGCTTAAAAAATGAAAATAAGTCAAAACCTCTTGGTACGTGCCTGGCTCAGGGCTAAGCTGAGAGAAGTTGCCGCCATCATTCTCCTCGGCCAGGCTGAGGGACGTAAGTACCGGAATCAGCAGAAGACCTCGAGCCTGTGCTCCTTGCCACCCTTCTGCGCCACCTCCTCAGTCACCAAGGTCAGCTGTGCCCCCAGCCCATAGCTCCCCCACACTTTGATAGATGGAAAGTCTATTAATATGAAGGTCAAGGCAATTGGAAAGGGAGGAAAAGAGGAAGCTATCACCAAAAACACCATGAGGACTACCAGGATTAAGTTCACCTTGGAATAAGAATTCCAAAGTAATGATGACTAATACACACAGACAGAACGTTTTGTTTCGTTCTCCTTCCTCATGTGAAAGTCTAGAGGGAAGCAATTCAGGCCTGGAGTGGTGGATCTGTTCCTCAGAGTCCTTGGGGTCCAGCCCCCCTCCAAATCACTATTCTGTCATCCCTAGCAAGTGGTTCTTATCTTCAAGGTCCAAAATGGATGCTGGAACTCAGCCCTTCCCTGGTAACAGGGTAAAGGAGCCAGGAGGGGGTGAAGAACACACACTAGCTGATTTTAAGGAAGTCTTCTGGAAGCTGGTGCAGCTCTTCCAGCAGGTCCTTATCAGGACTTACTCACGTGGCCCCACTAGATGCAAGACATGCTGGGAAAATCTGGAAGCCAAGTGATGAAGTGTGTCTGCAGGGAAAGGATGGTGAGTCTTTAAGTCCCAGCTAGTGAGACCATATCGTCTTTTTACCTTATCCTCCAAACCTGCATATGGCGACACTTCACCACCTGCTTCTTCCAACATGGTCTGCAGATATGCGGGAGCCTCACTGCTCTTTATTTACTGCCAGGGGCTCCAGTTCAGAGAGCCGCTTCTTACAGCCCAGGCTAGGACTATGCAGAAGCCTTTAGAATGAGCCCTTTATGTCCAAGAACAGGGATTGGCAAATACTTCCTGTAAAAGATCAGACTGTAAATATTTTTGGCTTTACCGACCATACCGCCTATTGCATCTACTCGACTCCACCACTGCAGCGTGAGAGCAGCCACAGACAATATGCCAATGAATGAGCATGGTATATTTCAATAAGACTTCATTTTTGCACGCTAACATTTAAATTACGTATAATTTTTACATGTCACGAAACATTATTCTTTGGATTTTTTTCAACCATTTCAAAATGTAAAAATGGTTCCTATCTCACAGACCATAGAAAAACATGTGATAGGGCAGATTTGGCCTACCGACTATAGCTTACCAACCTCTATCTTAAAAGATGAAGTTGTAGGACAATCATCATAAATGACTCTATAGATGTCATGTAGAAATGGCGTTATAAATGACTAGTGATGGCGCTGAGCTAAGTAAGCCCTGTGCATAATCCTCACAATAAGCCCATGAGTAAATCACATTTTGAGTCTGACTTTATAGATGAGGAAACTGAGGCCCAGGGAGGCTAACTAACTTGCCAAAGATCGCATAGCTAGCAGGAGATGCAGCAGCCTCACTCAAAGTCTCTGTCAATCACTGTCAATCTCTGTCAATCAAGGCTGTGTCTGCAGCCTTCCCATGGGGAGACTGGAAAGAAAGGATGCCAAGTACAAGCAGGGAGCAACCCCATAGTGCAGCTCACTGGCCAGATGCTGAAGGGGACATAGGCAGTTGCCTGGTGGTGAAGGGTAGACTCTGGGGCCAAAGACCTGAGTTCAAATCCTCACCACCTGTTAGCTGTGTGGACTTGAGCATACGGCAGGAGTTCTCTGAACCTTATTTCTCTGGTGAAAAAGAGGATCATGACATTACGTTTGGTGGAGTTGCTGGGAAGGTGTACGTGAAGTGCTCAGCCTGTGCCAGGCACAGGGCCACATGATGGTGAAATACAGGTCCAGGAGGTTATTATGGGATGAGGGATGAGCAGTGCCTGGACCATGAGGAGGCAGAAATAAAGGAGCTTTAGGGATGGTGTTGCTCCTTCAGGAAGTATTTAAACACTGAGAGAGAAATGCCTTGGCCTGGGCTGGTTGGGAGGAAAGGGCCAGGGCAACTGAGCGAACTTCCTTGAGCTCCCACCCGTGCCTTCTGCTAGCAGTGGGGAGGGTTGCGGAGGAGCAGAGCGAGACCCTTCCCAGAGGAGCCACCCATCTGTAGGAGGATGAAATATAGCAGGACTTGCCACCCTCCTGCCTCTGGCCCTGCTCAGCCTCGGTCCCAAAGACCCTGTTCAGGGAACAAAACCCCCAAACCACAGCAGACAGGACCCTGGGAGCTCGTGCTCCGCCAGATGCAGGCTTGAGGATGATTTTTATTAAGCATGTATTGTGTGAGGCACTGTTCTAGAAGTGATTGGCACACTCCTTGTTTGTCCCTTTTAACAGTCCCTCAGGGTGGTACTATCAGCCCTAATTTACAGATGAGAAAACTGAGGCACAGAGCAGTTCAGCAGCTCTCAAAAACTTCACTCAGCAAAGCCAAGATTATAGCCTTGGCCTCCTACCCAGAGCCCACCTTGTCACCCGGGTAAGTCATTGGTTTGGGCTTGCTTACACAACAGTTGCCCTGGGCAACTTGTTAAATATACATGCTTGGGTCTTACTACCCAGACATTTTGGATTCAGCAGGTGTGGGGAGCAGCCCAGGAACATGCATGGTTAGCCAGCCCCCAAATGGCTGCGGGGCATGCGAAGTTGGAGAGGGGCCCCTCTAGGAAACACTGTGGCGGGGGTGACCCTGCAACCTTGGCACAAACAGGAGCCAGCTGCAGAGGTGTCGCTGTGCCATAGCTTCGGGAGAAGCATGAAACAGATGTTGGCTTTGTTTGGAAACATCCAAACCTCGGTTAAATTCAACAAAACTGAGAGTAAGAGCATCTATAACAGAAGGAAACCTGATCTAAACAGGCTCTTGAGCCAGAGGCAGGAACAAGGCGGCCACGGGACAGCTGTTTGGGCAGGAAGAAGTGGGTGCTACTCGTTCTCTGCTGTGGGCGCTCCAAAGTTCCGAACACGTCCTCTGTGCCCGGTTGCAGGGGAGCAGTGCAGGGAGAGCACTGACCTGGGGAGGGCCGTGGGAGCCCCGGCGCTGCAGGTGGGGGAGGGGGCCTGAGCACAGGCCAGCATTCAGGCCCCTGCCTGAGGGCCTGATGGGGTTTCTCTAAACCAGCCCATTTGGCTCCGGGCTCACTAAAGCAGGACTGAACTCAGGAGGATCGCCAAAGACTCAGAGCCACAGATTCAGTTTGCTGAATTCCATTTGATTCCTTGCTTTCCTCAGAAACAGCCCCTGGCACCCACAGACTCCGCTCCGGGCCCAGGCAGGAGGAAGTCCACTTTACTCCAACCCATCTGCCTCATTTCTTAGCATCTTCCTCGACTCACCTATTCTTTGCCTTGTATGTGCTTAAAAACATTTTTAAATGTTGGCACCCTAAGGAAAATCAGCTTTCCTCTGAGGTAGGTTAGAGGTACTTGTCTTTATAAAGATTTATATGACAAATCTCTGGAGTTTCTTATCTAGTGAGGCCAGCTTCTGTGGTGCTGTTTGAACAACTTCCTGAAAAAGCCTGGTCTCCATGTGGCATCCAGACAGGAATGGGTGCAGATTGCCAGGGCAGCCCTGGATTTTCTTGGAACCAGGGTGGGGATGGAGAAGTGGGTATGGTGGCTGAGGGTCCCCACAGGAAGGATGCTCAGGAACAAAGGTCATTTTGGCTGGTTTCAGGGCCAGGACCAGAGCCACCTCAGGGTAATGGTGAGAGCAGAGGGTCTGACTTCTGGTAATGGGTAGCCTCAGGGACAGGGGGCACAGGCCTGGGGAAAGTCGGGGTTGGGGCAGCTAGGTTTGTTTGCTTATCCCTAGAGATGGCACAAGGGAAAATAGCAGTTGCTTTCCACCCTCAGTGGAGGATCAGGTTATGCCTTTCCCTCCTGCCTCCTTCTTCGGCCCCAAAATCCCTTTCTCTCTGGGAGGAGACAAGAAAGCAATTAAGTGACTGCAGCCAGAAAAGAGTGACAGAGAACCAAGTGTAAAAACATGGAGGATGAAAGACTGGAAAGCAAGGATAGCAGGAAAATAAGAGAGGAAAAGCTGGGAGCACAGACAGAAGGGAGAGGTGACTGTACGCAGGAAAAAAAAGGAGCCAGAATCAGAAAGGAAGGCAACCAGAGTCCCGGAGAGGCCACAGTCACAATCTGAGCTGAGGCTGGTGTGGCCTTACTCGGGGCTCTCTGCCCTCGCAGGGGCTTCCTGGGGTCCCAGCGGGTTTGGAGTGGGCCCGCAGTGAGGCAGTCTTCCCCAGAAATGGAGGGAGTAGGAAGGCCTTAGGAACATAGAAAGAGGAAGGCAAGCAGAGGGAGCTGTCCAGGGCAATGGAGAAGGGGCTGAGGAAATTCCTCCTCTCTCGTGTGGGAGAAGGTAGGAGAGTGGGGGAACGGACACGTACAACAAGGGTACCGGCACCCAGCTCTAAGGGTACCAGGGATGACATAGGACAAGGCTTGTGCAGCACCCGAGGAATGTTGTAAGAATGGTTCTGAGGGACAGCCATGGGGAGGCCATGGGGCAGCCATGGGGACTGCAAGAAGGAGTCCATCCCAGAGGCATTTATGAGGCAGAGGCCTTGCAACTTGATCGGTCAGCTGTAGAGGGAAAGGGGAAAGGAAGAACCGAAGTCTATTCCTGATTTTCTATTTTGAGTAACTGGTGGATGATCGTGTTGCCAACTAACAGGGAATAACGGAAATGCAGATTTTGTGGGGAAAATCAGTTCTGATCAATAAAACTATTAATATTTTTAGACCTGTGCAGAAGACTGTTCTTGGCCAGTAAACATAACAATATGCTCAGCCTCACCATTAACTAAAAAATAGAATTTAAAACAAGATCGTTTGCTTATCAAATTGACAAAGATTTCAGGTTGAAAATATTCAGTATTGGCAAGGATGTTTAGTCAATAGGTACTCTCATATGTCATTAATGGGGATACAATTTGTACAGTCATTTTTGTGGGCAATTTGGAAGGATTTATTAAAATATTGAATGTACTTTCTGCTTGACGTCATCATTCCACTTCAGTAGATTTATTCGACAGCTTGCAAAAATATAAGCACCAGGCTATGAACCAAAGCAGTTTGTATGAGCAAGAACACCCGGTTCCTCTACTTTCCAGCTGTGTGACTTGAGGCAAATTACTTGACCAGCTTGTGCATCAGTGTCCTCACTTTCAAAGTCAGTAATAATAGCACCTACAAGGATGACACGAGACGACCCAAGCCAAGACCTCAGCACAGTGCCTGAGCTCTGGTCAGCAGGTATGTTCCTGTCAATCGTGTGATGGCACATTAGCGGCCGGCTTCCTAGCATGGAAGGGAGTGTCTGGGCTTTGGGAGAGCAATGTTGGGTGAAACTGAAAGTCCAGAGCAGACAGGAAAACAGATGCATCTGTTTCTGAGGTGTGCGCTTCAAACAGAGGAGGGAAGGAAGCAGGAGGCTCAGAGATGGTTTAGAAAGACATTTGATAGTGGCTGGTGGACAGAGGGAGTCCGAGGACTCTTAGTTTTGTGATTGGGAGACTATGCAAACCACAGAGCCCCAAGATTCCTGCTGAAAATGTAGCAGGCGGGCATGAGCCACAGAGTCTCTGAGTAGATTCTCCCATCCTCCCTTGCTGCAGAAGTGCTGCTGGGCTTCCAGAATAAGCAGGGGTAGGAAGGGAGGGTGACAGAGGACAGGAGCAGAGCCTTACCACCTTGGGTGGCACAGTAGTGGGAATGTAGAATAGTTCTAGGGCAACTCAGCAAAGGGCACAGCCTCAGGCTGGTCAGTGGGAACTGGTCTTGAGGGTCATGTACCTGACATTGTCCTCAGCAGCCTTGTCTCAGTTTCATTCATTGTTTGCACTGGAATCAGTCACAGCTCTTTTGCATCTTGCCTCTTTTTCACATTGTCATTGCTCATGAACTCAGAACTTAAATGATGTGCTGGACCTGAGAACCTCTTCCCAAGGCCCACCCAGGCATCCCTGCTGTGGGGAATCTAGAATGGAGTTAAGAAGTAAGAAGAAACCTTACAATGCATTTTTTTTGTGTCTAGAAATAGCCCTTGAAATTTCACCCTTCAAGAGGCCAATGTTTGGGGAGGCTGCCAGTGTCCCTGATGAGTGCATCAAATAATTATTCATTAATTCACATCTATATGCAAATATAGTTAATCCCATCACTTTTCCCTTTGAGCTGTGGTCTGTTTATAGAAAGACAGTGGAAGATTTGATGGGATAGATGGAGAAGAGGAAAACTGCAGAACTTGTGCCTTTCAGCAAGGGAAGACAGGTCTTCGCTTGATGATGAGATAGGGGTTTCCTGGCCCGGTATTCAAGGGCACTCATCACCAAAAGGCCAGAGTCTCCAAGATAAACCTGGTCAGCCCTACAGGGTGGTCTAAAGCGGACAGAATGCAGGCCTAGCAGGGCCTAGTGTGGGGAGATCTGCATTCCTGTCTCGATTTTGCAACCTACTAGCTCTACACACCTGAGTTCCCAACCTAACCCTCCTTATTTTAGCCATAGAGGAGGGTCACCCGCATGCCTGCCCCAGCCTGTTTGCGTGTGGCTGTATTCCCACTGCCATCAAGAAAATAACATAAATAAAGCAAGTACATGTTATTACTGTGACTATTGAAAATTCCCCCTGGGACTTGGCCTGAGGCGGGTCAGTATAGGAGCTCCTCCTGCAGGACCGGGAGAGGGCCTGACCTCGCAGCCTTGGCTGCGTGTCTCTCTGACCCACACACGCAGAGGCACTTAAAATGACTCATTCATCTTTGCTGAGATCCAAACCTTAAAGAGAACAAGTTCAGCTGATAAGATGCATCCTTCAGGGAGTTTCAAATGAACAATTCAGGGCCTGATGCTGATGCTGGGATAACACGGACAAAGAACTCTGGACTCCTGCTTCCGGCCTGGGGAACAGAGCTGCTGTCTGCAGGCACCGGAGGCCCCAGGAAACAGACAAGCAGGAGTAGGTTTTAGCTGCTTACTCTTAGGCCTGTCCACACAGCCTGGCCAACGGCAGCCTCCCAGGCTAGTCAGACAGGTATGGGTTTCGGCTAGTACCAGAGGCAAGCAAATGTCAGCTGGATGTGGGCAGGGTGCTGTGGGCACAATAAAGGAAACTTGCAGGACTGAGCCTGTCCACAAGGAAGGGAGAGAAGTCTTGAACACACTGGAGGGACGATGCCTAGTAGCATTTTGTAAGTGGAGCAGCGGTGTGAGCAGAAGAAGCCCTCATTAGAAGTCAGACCTATTTCAAGTCCTTACTCTGACACCCTTAACCTTTATTAGCCTGTTTCCTTATCTGTAAAAACGGGGATGAGGTTACCAGTGCTCTCTGACTTGCAATTGCTGTGAAGAGTTCTTGGTAGTACAGAGCACTGTACAAGAAGGGCATGGGATTTATGTAGCAGTTTGATCATCAGGAGGGCTATTGATAAGTATTTCTGAAGAATTTTGGGTTGCAATGATGGCCTGGCTTTACTGTAGCATCACAGGCATCACAGAACTCCTAGCTGGGAAAAGATGGATTAATCATCCAATGCAAAGCATCTTATTTGACAGACAAGCTCAAACAGGCAGGGGTTTCATCTGATTTCTCTTTGCTTCATGAGAGGCTCCTGGCACAGACTGAGTGATCAGGAAGTACTTGTGAGACAGAACTGGATTCACCCTTCTGCTGAAATTTCAGCCCAAGCGGGGCTGGGACCCCACTGCATCTCACAGGGCGACAGGAGGAGAAACGTAAACACCTGAGATTCAAATGTGCAGGTGCTTTCCACAGTTCTCCAGTCTCTGAAATATTAAAGTGACTTTTAGATAATAATTAAATTGAATTATCCTATAAGTAAAATTGTATATGTATGTATATATATGCAGGTATATATGTATGTATATATATATTTGGCAAGGGGCTAGTAGTGAGGGAAGCATAAGGCAATCAGAATACTTGCTGGTAACATATCCTAACTTTGAGTTTTCAAATATTCTGGTTTAGAGGTGGTTTTCTTTTTTTCTTGTCATTAGAAAAAAAATTCCCTCAGTTGAAAATTAAGTAATTTCTTGCTGACATATGGCATATGCATGTGTGCATGTATGTATGTGTGTATCTATCCCACATACTTTTCATTTTTTACAGTAAAAGACTGTTCGTACTAGCCGAAAATTAACACTGTGTTTTACTGAAGTGCTCCCATGTCCTCTTGCCTAGCTACTTTTGACCCAGATACATTTCAGTCGCTGGGTATGGGTAGCACGCTGCCCTGGGGAAGATTCTGTATGAGAAATTACTCGGGAGCTCTGGGCTTCCTGTCAAGAGTCTACCAATCTTTACTTATGGACTTTGGTTTTCTCCTTGTGGTTCAGGCAGGCAGGGACATGTAAACTTATTGGACAGAAACTTTTCTAAGTGCTTCTAAGTATTAACTTATTTAATCCTCAAAACCATCATCTGAGTTATTATTATCCCTATTTTATAGATGAAGCAAAAAAATGTGTCCAAATTTTACAAGCATTTCAGAACTTTTGGAAAATTCCTCTACCACAATTAATATCACTTTTAAGCAAAAATGAATCTTACCTGCTGGCTTCTCTCTATTGATAAGTGCTCTTGACTTTTAGAGGTCACGCATCCCTTTGAGAATCTGATGAAAGCTCCAGACTCCTTCCCTGGAAAACTCACATATGTTGCAAAATCAACCTACATCCCAAAGCCGCGGGCTGAGCCCAGGTTAAAAACCCTGCATACAGTAGAAGATGCATCGGTGCTCTCTGGCAACTTCTCTCTACAGGAGCCCCAACCACACATTCTGAAATCCACAATCTACCATGTGTGCCACATGTCCCTTCGTTTACAGTTACTGTAGATCAGAAATCATCTAGGCAAGCTGATACTCATAGTGGTTATTTATGGAGGGTGAGATTCTTGGGTACATTCACAGTCTGCGTGACGTATTTCTGCAATGCTTCAATATTTCCCTATAAGCATGTATCACTTTGGTGGTCAGGAGCGCTCTGAAAGGTTATTTAAAGGAAAAACCAAAAGTTTGCTTTACAGATACACTAAAAATGTGCAAAATTGTGTGCGTACGAGGATATTCATTGTTGTGTTGCTTGCAGTCCTCCTGACTGGCTTCAGCAAAGGAGAGGCTAAATAAACCGCGGTGCCTGCTTCAGTGGATTGCTGTGTGACTGCTGAAAAGACCCAGCAAGAGAGCTCTGAAAGTACTGACAGAGCCTCAGGATCTATCATCTGTAGATTAAAGCAAGATGGGGGATGGGGTACAGGGCGCTACAATTTTGCAGCGGCAAGAAAAGGAAATATTGGTTGGTGCATCTAGTACCTGCAGGGGATCAGTGAAGCCCAGAGACAGTTACGATCTCTGGAAAGTCAGAGCTGAAAGGGAGATTTACTTTCCCTCCATGCCCTTCCTACCTTTGAATTTGTTCCATTTATGTTTTACCCATTCAATAAAACAATAAAAATGTTAAAAAAGGAAGGGACTTTAAAGATATTGGGAAACACCATTTTCTGAGAGGCTTCTCCCCATGACAGACCTTGCACTGACTGTCCTGCCTGGAATGACATTCTCAGACCCTGCTCACCTTTCACATCTCAGCTCAGTTGAGAGCTCCTCGTCAAAGTCCCTTTTGACCTTCCCAACAAGGTCAAACACCTTCTTATCTGCTCCTGTAATACCACGCGGCTTTCCATGCAAACACTTTTCCCAGTAGCAGCTTTAAATATATATCTGCGATTATTCAGTTCACATTTGTCTCTGCCCATTAGGCCACAAGCTCCTTGAGAGAAGGGCGTTTGGTTTCGCTCACCAGCAGATCTGTAACATTTGGGACCTGGTGTACTGGTAGGTATATATCAGGGTAAAGAGTGAGTAGCCCTGGCTGGTGTGGCTCAGTGGATTGAGCGCCAGCCTGCGAACCAAAGGGTTGCCGGTTCAATTCCCAGTCTAGGGCACATGCATAGGTTGTGGGCCAGGTCCCCAGTAGGGGGAGCACATGAGAGGCAACCACATATTGATGTTTCTCTCCCTAGCTCCCTTCCTCTCTCTTAAAATAAATAAATAAAATCTTTTTAAAAAGTAGGTCTACTTGTTCATAGCAATGCTATTTACAATAGCCAAGATCCTATTTATAATAGCCAAGATCTAGAAATAGCCAAAGTGCCCATCAGTAGATGAGGTAGATAAAAAAGCTGTGGTACATTTATGCAATGGAATAGTACACAGCAATAAAAAAGAAGAAACTCTTACCTTTTGGGACAACATGGATGGACCAGGAGACTATTAGGCTAAGTGAAATTAGTTAGTGAAGGACAAATATCACATGATCTCACTTACATGTGGAATCTAATGAACACAATAAACTAACAAACAAAATAGAAATAGAAGCATAGAAACATGGAACAGACTGACAGCTGCCAGAGGGGAAGAGAGGGGACTGGATGAAAGATGGTGAAGGGATTAACCAAAGAACATTTATCCATGATTCATGGACATGGACAACAATATGGGGATTGAATGAGACAGGGGAGAGGTTGGGCCTGGGTGGAGGTGGGAAAGGGGGGTAAAAGCAAGAACAACTGTAATAGCATAAACAATAAAAAAAATAGGTCTATTTGGTGTGGTAAACACTAAGGCAGACCTCAACGTTCCCCTCTACAACGCCTTTACTCAAGGAGTATCTTCAGAGAGGAAAGGAAGGGTGTTTGAGCATCAAGTGAGAATTTTTAAAAGACCAACATCTTTAAATCATCAACTCTGATGCTCAGAATTATCCATTCTCGAGGGCTCTCATAATGCTGAATCTAAGCTCTTAGTGCTGGAGGACTCCTGGGCAGATATGAGCATGGGCACATCATTGCTAATGTGCACAGTGCTTGGCAGAGTGCCATAGGCCAATACGTCAAGTGCAGCTTCTCAGCCTTTCAGCCAAGATCCAGAGGAGAACCAACATGGTAATAATTCCTCTGTGGGGAGTATGTCCTGACCTGGTGAAGGGATGGACAAAATGATTTAGTTTCTTTTTTTTCCACATTCAGCTTGCATGAGCTGTATGACAAATGGGCAAAGGATCAGGCATACTGAGAACTAATGAACCACAGGGAGAAATTCATTTAATGACTTAAGTGTGCTTTATCTAATGTGAAATGTAGGTCAATTCACTGTAAATTTATGCATGGGGATTATTTGTCCTGAGCCTGGTTACGTGGCGTGCATGTCAGCCCTGTGTAGAGCAGAACAGACCCTACTTGTCCCTCCCCATCCTCACCCCGGCACGCAGGGCGGCAGGAATCCAGCAGCTTTCATCAATGCTTGTCTCAGGAGATAACGCTGCATTTCAAATTATTCTAAAAATTTATTTGGGGTTCTTTATCACATTTTGGGGGACACTCGGAAAAATCTAAAAGCTGAACACCTGCACAGAAAGTCAGATCTGTTGCTGAGTTAGCAGCCAAAACAAAGATCAGGCCAGAAGAGGGATGTTTCATCACTTCGTGGGCCAGCCAGGTACACGTCGTCAGAGACCATTGGTCGAATGCAGCACCCAGGGAACATTTTATGAAGCTTGACCAGCAACTCTTTCTCAACTCTGATTTGAGAAACCCAAGATAGAAATCTTACGGAGTTTATTCTCATTCGCCTTAACAAGGAATGGCTGCAGATGGGCACGGGGTTTCTTTCAGGGGGATGGAGCATGCTCTCAAATGGATTTCGGAGATGGCTGCACAACTCTGTAAATTTACTAAAAATCATTGAAATGTACACTTACAATGAATGACTGTTATGGTGTGTTAATTCTTCTTCAATGAACTGATTTTTCAAATAAAAAGATAAATTGAGGACTGACTCTAGCCTATGGTCTTTAGGACACAAAAACTGACTCTCCAAAAAAATCTCATGAGGGAAAAAACCTCACAGCAGCTGGGGGAGGCACAGCCGTTCTATCATCCTACCAACCATTGCTTCAAGCTCAGTAATGGGTCTGCCAAGCAGTCCATCCTGCCCTGGGATTGCCCAGCACTTCCATTTCCTGGGTTAACAGATTGTGAAGGCTGCAGAGTTGCAGATTTGGGGTGAATACAAGCCTTAATAAATTCTTCTCCCGACACAGCCCTTGGCACCCCTCGTTATAACTGCCCGCTTACTAATCTGTACCCCTCCCTCCCTAGGCTGTAAACTCCATGAGAGCAAGGACAGTGACCATCTCATTCACCATTTTCTCCCACCGCACAGCACAGGCCTGGCTCATGGTCCATTCTAAATAGCAAGTTGTTGAAAAATTTAAAAATTACTAGGAACCCTCTAAAAAAGTAGGGACAGAGTTTCAATGGCCATGGATGAATCCAACAGCCCTGTATCGAGAACATGCCGGGCACAATCCCATGGCATTGTCTTTAACCCTCACGACATCCCTGCTTGGCAGATGTTATAATTCCATCGTTCAGAGGAGAAGCTGAAGCTCGGAGAGGTTAAGTGATGGGTTTGAGGCGGCAGAGAGAGTTTTCAAACTGAGGTTTATTGCTGCTGAGTTTGAGGCAGTTCCATTATCTGAGCTTCACAAAGCAGAGCTGGGCCCGTTTTCCCGTCGTATATTACTTTAGATTTCTTTCCTGATTTGTATCACACACACACAAAGGGACGATGTGTTAAAAGTTCAATACTTTTAATCAAGATATATCCATAGCTGCTTAGTGATAAAAATAATACATAGATAAATCAAAAGGTGGAGTATTCCACAAAGGTCTCAGATGAGTAGCTATCAAATGAAAGGTAGTTTTTATATGTCACAAATCTGTCCCAGGAGTAGACTGAACTAAGAAAAACTGCATATAAAAGCCTGAGTTTTGTGTAATACCCCTAACATTTTATTAAATCCTCCTATGGAAAGGAAGCAAACTACACCGGATCCTTTACTGGCCAACTTTTAGTAAAAGCGTGTGATAACCGTTACACTGACCCCAGGCGCGGGTGAAGAAGTGCAGTCTTCTAAAGGAGTTGTACGTGCTCTGGACATTATTCCTCTGACGGGCCCTGTTGGTGTGTGGTCACCACCAGGCTGGGAGGGGGAGAGCATTCTCTTCCATTTCCTTCCATTTTCTCACCTCCTGAGTCAGCTGCTTACTCACATGCAGTGACTGGAACGTTTGTATAACTCTCCCTCTAGGCCACACCCACCCCCCAGCAGCCTCCTTCTTTATCTGCTGACTCCTTCCGGAGCCTTAAACAGGTCCGCTCTTTAATCTTTGGGTAAGCCATGGGGCCCTTTGACATTATTACTCCCACTCAATTCAGAAGAAAAGAAGCATAACCAGCACATGTTCCTATGGGCAGAGAGGGGCCCAGGGTGTCCCACGCAGGGTCAGGGACCACGTCAGATTAGACCTCCCGTCTCCACAGAGCTAGTCCGGGGTATTGTTTCCTCCATGTTTTTTTCTTTGCCAAAGTAAATACTTTATTAAAAGCCAAGATGCCCAGGATTGAGGAAAACTTACAAATATAGCTCTAATCCATTTCAAAAAGTATTTCCAATATGGTGATCTCTCCCACCCATACTTCCAGTTCCAAAAGATTCCAGGAGAATTGATCTCACAACCAGTCGATCTTGGACCTCAAGACATTGAGGCAAGCCTAAGAGATTATTTATCCAAACCCAGGTATATCACACTGTATTTTTACATGCAATCCATGTTTCTCTGGAGAACTCAACAATTCTACGTTTGCCATCAGGGACCAAAAGAAAAGTGGGGTGAGGGGGCTCCTTTTCTTGACTTGACTTTCCTCTTAAAAAAAAAAATAGCTTTCTAATGTGACTTTTGGTAAAAAGATTTGCAAAACCAGCATAAATAACCTCAGACCTAGAAAAGAAGAAGAGTCTGAGAAAAACTCCCAAAGCTGCCCCCTGTCCATGATGCTTCCTTCTCATCCCTCCGGATAGCCCTTCCTACTGTCCCAGCACTAACCCCACAGGACAAAGGAGTCTTTCCCTTTTGGTTCTTTTATTTCTGGTGTTCATTCCCTTCCTGTGCTGAACAGGGAACTTCAGAAATGTTGGGGTGTGACTCAGAGGCCAGGTTATAAAAGGCTTTGTGGCTTCTGCCTAGCTGCTCTTCCTCGTACCCCTCCTTCTGGGAGAAGCGTGGTGAGGACACTCAAGCAGTCCTAGGGAGAGGTCCATGTGGGAAGGAACTGAGGCTGCCTACCAGCAACCGGCACTGACTTGCTGAGCATGTGAAGGAACCTCTTAGGAAGCAGGTCCTTCAGCCACAGTCAAGTCCACGGAATACTGCAGCTCTGGTTCTCATCGGGACTGACTGCAGCCTCGTGAGAGACCTTGAGCCAGACCACCCAGTGAAGCTGCTCTTGGATTCCTGACCCACAGAAACTGTGAGATAATAAATATTTACTATTCAATCTGCCAAGCTTGAGATAGCTTGTTATATAACAACAGGTAACTAACACAGAAAATCACCTGAATATGTGACTAATAATAAGATGGGTTTGGTCAGAAAATGAACCACTAGATTCTAGTTGCTGAACCACTCCCAGAGAAGGGAGGACCTCTGTGTTTCACATGCATTGTTTGCTTTTTAAAAGAATGTAAATGTGGTCTTTGGCTTTGAGTGGTGTTACTGTCTTTTGTCTCTTCTACTTTCTTCCCATAAATAGGATCTAAGCGGCAGATGCTGGCTGGGGGCACTCCTCAAGCTGGATGTCACTGGGGAGGAACCTGACTGGGAATGAAGGGCAGAGACATTTTCTTTCTTTTGACATGAAAAGAAGACATTCTAATTCCAGAACCCACCATAGAATAAAGTCAGCTTTGTCTTCCTGAGGACCTTAATGTCCTTAAAAAGAAGGTCCAATTATTAACAGTGGTGAGAAATGAGATCCTGTCATGGGAGCTTCCTGGATAAAACTAGATACACACTCATAGCGGAAATTAACAGCCAATATTCCAGCAGGAAAGGTTAATTGTGGAGACTATTTCAAGGATGAGTCCTGGGAATTATGATGTGTTGGACAAAAGGAAAATAGGATTACAAGTGAGAAGATATAATATTTGAGAGTAGCTAATTCTACTTATGAAATAAAGTTCAGGGGTTCTCAAATTTTAGTGCACATAAGAATCACCTGGCAAGGGGAGGCTTGTCCAAAATTCAGATCCCAAGGCCTCAACCCCAGAGATTCTGATTTGATAGGTCTAGGGTTATACCCAGGAATCTGTGTTTTTAATGAGCACAATGAGTTGTTTCTACTGTAAAAGATCTGCAGACTGCGCTTTTGGAAAAATTGAGTTCACATATGAACATGTAACACTGTAATCTAATATTCTATTGGTCAGAACTGCGAATGGTCAAGACAGTCCAAAAATACTGGGCAGAGACTGAAGAGCAAAGAAACAAGGGAAATGTCACATTGACAGGGGCCCCTCAGACACTGCGCCAGCTGTTTCAATGGCTCCGAATGCTCCTATGTACTGTCCCTCTCCCCAAACGAAACTGATGTTAACAGTTCAGAGCCTAGGCATTGTATGTTGGTGATCAAAAAGGGTTTTTTAAAGATAATTTTATTATAAAAGAAGATAATGTTTCCATGCATTTTTATGGACTAATACACTCTTTCTTTGAAATAGCTTTTGACTTGCTAATTCTAAAATAAATAGAAATTTTAAAATCTATTTTAAGAAAAAATGTACTGATCATCAGAGAAATGCAAATGAAAATCACAATGACGGATTGGCCTGTTGGAACGGCCGTCATCAACAAATCAACAAACAGCAAGGGCTGGCGAGGGCGTGAAGGAAAGGGGGCCCTCGGGCACTGTTGGTGGGATGCAGATTGGTGCAGCCACTGTGAAAAACAGTATGGAGAGTCCTCAAAAAATTAAAAATGAAATTTCCTTGTCACCCAGCAATTCTACTTCTAGGTATATAGTCAAAGAAATCCAAAACACTAATTTAAAAGAATATATGTACCTCTATGTTCATTGCAGTAGTATTTACAATAGCCAAGGTATGGAAGAGACCCAAATGCCCATCAATGGATGAGTGAATAAAAAAGTGGCGGTATACACACACACACACACACACACACACACACACACACACACACACACGGAATATTACTCAACCATAAAAAAGAATCTTACCATCTGTGATGATGTGGATGGATGTAGAGGGAATTATGCTAAGTGAAATAAGTCAGTCAGAGAAAGACAAATACCACATGACTTCACTTACATGGGGAATCTAAAGAGCAAGACAAATGAAAAAACAAGATAGAAACAGACTCATAGATGCAGAGAATAGACCAATGGTTGTCGGAAGGGATGGGGCTTGAGAGCCTGGGTGAAAACCTGAAGGGAGGAAGAAGTACAGACTGGTAGTTACAAAGTATCCATGGGGATGTCAAGTACAGCACAGGGAATATAGTCAATAATACTGTAATAACCATGTATAGTGCTGGGTGGGTACTGGAAATATTAGGAGGAACATGTTGTAAAGTATATGATTATCAAAGCACTATTAGTTGCACACCCGAAACTAATACAAAATAATGTTAAATGTAAAAAAAAATGAAATCCCTTTAAAGGAAAAAGAAATCTGGAAGTAAACATTTTTAATAGGAAGAATGTGGGGGATAAGGCTAGAAAAATCCCACCTGCTTTGTGTGTGATGGGCAGAACCATTTCACTATGCATCAGGAGCAGGAGCACTTTGGAGGCACACGGGCACTGCATACGTTCCCTGCCCTCAGCCCGGGCCATTTCCGGTCACTGCCACAGGTGACACACTGACAATTGGATCTGTGGAGCAGTGGCCCAGTTCAGTCATTCGAGAGTGAAAAACACAAACATATCATAACACAGGCAAAAAAGGAAAATCACGACGTGCAGAATACAGTCATGAGAAAAGGAAGAACTTACAGACTGAAGGGCATCAGAGGAGCAGCTGGGTCTGGTGCCTTCATTTGACAGGTGGGAAATGGAGCCCTGACCAGGTGGGAGCTTGCCTTTCACCTCCTGACATCCGAGCTGGAGCTCCAGCCTCTCAGCAACCAGGTCAGGGGCCCGAGGACGCTTGGCTCATAAGGATGGAGCCGCACTGACCTGCCCCAAAGAAGTGGTCTCTGGTCTGTTCCTGCCTCTGGGGTGCGCCTGGCTTCTCCACTGACAGGGCACTGCCCTGCGTGATTATTTTTTAAAAATTATATCTGTTATTTTATACCGAACATATAGGAAAACCTTTGCTTTTTTAAAAAATAACTTTCTATGATTATAAATCTAAAAACAAAACACTGTACATTGTAATAGTAATGCTTTTTCTCATAACCTGCTTTTATCGTTGCATCACGAGGGTTCTCGGTGCACTAGGTCTAACGGCTCACTGTTTTCTAGGACGGGACAGTGTCTGTTTTTGTCCTCCTGTGTCCCCAGTCTTTAGCACTGTGCCTGGAACACAGCAGGAGCTCAATAAATGTGTATTCAGTCAATTCATTAGTAGAATACAGATCATAGTTCAACTTCTCCATTGTCATGGCACATTGAGATTGATTCCAGTTTTTTGGCATTTATAAATAATGCTACAATGAACACTCTTTGGTGAATTTTTGCACCGGCTCCTTATTATTGCCTCATGATAAATTCCTAGAGGTGGAATTACTAAATCAAAGGCTTTGGATACATATTGCCAAATTGATCTTCAGAAAAAGTGGTTCATTCCCCCCACCTTCCTGCCAACTTTCTTTTCTCTCTGTCTTTAACAATGAAGATATTTTTCTCTTGAGAACTGAAGCTAGTGCTGGCAAAACATTTTAAAAGCACTCTGCCCACGTTGATTGAATAAAAACAGTTTTGAACACATTCCATCTGTACTGTATTAAATCATACCAGTAATTTGTCTAGAGGTGAAAGGTTACTGAAGCCACTGCTAAATCGCTTATATTCCTTGGACTTATTCTGCCTCATAAGTTTAATAAAGGGGAAAATGTGGGTTTTGCTTGAGAGAGAGCAAGTGAGCCAAGAGTGCCTGTTGTGGAACAACTGTGGGACGAAGTGGCACAGAGGCAGGGTGACATGGTGGAGCAGCTGCGGCCTGGGAGAGCTGGGCAGCCATCAGAGGGGATGGGCTGGAGGCACGCACACAGAAGAAGGTGGGGGGACCTCATGGCGTCGCGTCCAGGTGGGGAGGGGGAATACGCAGTTTTCAAGATTCATAAAAATATAAATGGTGCACATTAAATACATCAGAACAGTTGCCTGTATGGGAGCAAGGGAGCAGTCCATGGGGACCCAATGTGAGAGGGACCACACCCAACCCAAGGTGCTGCTGATGGGCCACAAACTGCGGAGTGTAAGTAAGCTGAGGCCAGAGGAGAAAAGCGAAGCCAGAAAGAAGGAATGAAGTGGAGGGAGACGAGGGAGAAAAGGATGGAGGGAGGACTGTGACATCCCCCCAGCCCTGACTCTGTCACTGACTCTGAATAACTGCCCTAGGGTCCCTTACCTCTTCTGGGCCTCAGCTGGACCCTGCTGGGGAAGGACTAGATTTCCATGGTTTCAGGCGCATCATGCTGTGGTTCAAAACACAGGCAGGACCCGAAACTCCGTGGCCTGGACTCCTACGTGTAAATACAGGTGTGGTGTTTTTCCTGTACACCCTGACGAATCCTACAATCAGAAAGCATTGATCGACTTGTAAAAGAAACCATGTGCTTTATGTAAGAAGGACTTCTAGCATAGGCTTCCATAATATTATAAGCAGATGTGAGCCGTTTATTAAATTTACAAACAGCGAAGTCCCATAATGATGGACCTCCCCAGGACGGCCAGCTATTCCTTGGCAGAATTCCAGCAGGAAATTTTCTGGTGTCGACTGTTCTTCTTTCCTCTTGGAACTGCACAGTATCAGACAATGTTTTAATTATTTAAATATGCCCCAAGTCTGCGGTCCATTCTCTTATCATTTCAAAGGACGGTGCTCCTATAAACCATATCAAATGTCTGAGATTGTAACCAAAGAGAGAGAGAGAGAGAGAAACAGAAAGAGAAATCAGGGACAGATACTCTGACTATCCAAGGAAAGGGTAGCGTACAAAGGCAATGGTATTGCATAACAACAGCCTGTATTCATTTGAAAGGTTTACATGAACACAAGATGATACAATGCAGTCAGTGGACTCCAGAGGTAAAGATGTGTGTGTGGTTGTGTGTGTAGACTGTGAATAAACCTAGTTAAAATGACACAATTGCTCATCAGAGCAGAAACAAAGTAGATGTATTAGAACACGTGAGGAGCCAGGGCTGCCTAAAGCAGTCTTCCCCTTGATTGCGGAAGGGAACAGCAAGCTCTGCGGAGCGCCTTGACACCGTCTATGCTGATGGATCCCAGACCGTCACTGTGTGATCGGTTTCCTCCTGGTTTTCATTTGAAAGAGGAAGCAGTTTGAAAACAAGGTTTTTCTCTGGCTTTAGAAGCACAGGAGACCAGCCAACTTTTCAGTGTTCTGTTGGTCTTAGGCAAGGTATGCAGGACCCAGTCCCTCCACTCTCATTGCTGCTGCCAGGAATCAGGCACACACATGAAGAGAGACGAGCAGGAACACAACAGCCCCGGAGCCTTCCTGATGGAGAGCATTTATTTCCTCTGTTGGCTCTGCGAGTGGAGACTTGGATCCTGGGAGAAACACTGTCATTTTCAGTATTTGTGGAGACGGAGAACAGGGCTTCTCCCAGCATGGGCTTCTCTCCCACCTTGCTCCGGCCCCTGGGGACTTCAGTTCATCTGAGCCTACGTTGCACCAGGGGAGTACCTGGGAAGAGATGGGAAGGTAGCATGGGACATAGTTACAACCCCCAGAAAACAGACTCTGAGACTGCGATTTGCATGCAGGGGGTTGACTGGGGAATTCTCTAGAGAACCACACCTGGGAGGGAGTGAGGGAAGCAGGATAAACAGGGAGACGTTGGACTGCGATGCAGTCATGAAAAGACCTCTGGGATCCCTAGGGAAGCTCTGTGGTGCAGCAGGTCTTCAGAGTTGTCCCTCTTTGGCCTTTATTGCCACCCCTCCCCCGATACATACATATATAAACCATGTAGCATTAGATACTGGCTGTGTCCATGCCCTTGACACACACATTTCCGAAAAGGGGTGGAGAGGGATTCGGACAAGAGCCACCAGCCCCAGCACTCCCAGCAGCTAGGGAAGGGGTGCCTCCGTGGGTGCAGCACACCAACCGCTACAGAGTTGAAGGCGTGTTTCAGACATTATGGAGCTTACACTCCAGTTGGGGGAATCAGGACATATACATTAACTATAGTACCAGGAACTTGATTATAAGTGTCAGATGAACAGCACCGATTTTATGTTGTATAGGTATGTAGACAAAGGATTGAAAGCTAGAAGTGGAATTATACATTATTGGACTCAACCTGCTCAATTTACAAATGAGAATTTTCAGATGTTGAAAGTGAAGGGACATGCCTAAGGTCACGTATCTACGGTGGAGCCACCTAGGTTTCCTGATCCCCGTTTCAAACCCCCTCTGTAAAATGCTCCCTTTGGAAGTGATGTCACTTTTGACAGGACCGACCTGTGTCATCTGAGATAGAGCCAGGTGAGGTAGAAAACAGAACCCCGCCAAACAGGTCCTCGGCTGCAGAAGAATTAAGTTCAAACAAATATGTTTAGTCTTAATATTAAAAACTGTCAGTCAGGACATGGGACCTGAAAGAGTCCCCTTAGCTGATGAGCAATTGCTCATTTCATCCCTTGTCTGTCTGTTCATGGCAATGGGGGCGGCCACTGTCTCTTCTGAAAAATGGCCAGCTCAGCTGTGCTCATTTTGTGGGAATGAGAAACCACCAGAGTCCAGACCAGACCACACTGGTGACATCCAGCCTCTGTCAAGCTGACTTGGCAAACCATAACTGCAGCCTGTAGTAGTGCTCACTGTCTTCCAAATGTCATCATGATTTGCTAAGGGTCTTCTTTTCCTCTAGAAACTTCCAGCTCATTTTTTCCCATCCATGTAAGTTACTTCCTCAAACATGTAGCGTGCATGGTTGGTGGGGGACAGAAAGGACAGCTTAGATAACACCTAACAGAGTCAATGTTGAAGATCTGAGTTCTGACGTAAGTTTCAAGTTGCTCATTCCTTCAGTCATTCCTGTAATGGATATTTGCTCAGCACCTACTTTGTACTAAGTATTATTGCAGGAATTGAGGACTTGAGAACGCGTGAAACACGATCCCTCAGGAACCCAGCCGTCAGGACGCTTGATCTGGTGGATGCGAATATGAGTCAAGTGCAAGTGCTACGATTAAAGACATAACGGAAATGTCAGTGGTGGGATGGAGCTAGAGCTGACTGAGGTACAAAGAGTTCAGTCATGTAGTTTGTTTGGCTAACATATCATTGGGCTGGAACCCCACTCACTGTGTGTTTATTGATTCACAAAATTTATTGGGAGCTTTCTATGTGCCTAGCACAGTGCTAGACCCACTTTTGTGACATGTTTAAAATTTTTCAAAAAAGCATATTAAAATAAAAATAACTGTACTTACAAAGAGCAACAAAGGAAGCAAGCAGCAGAATAGTATGTTACTATTTGTGAGAAAAAGTGAGCATATGTGTATTCTTTAAAGATACAGGATATCCTGGAAGGATATGCAAAAAGCTGGTAAAGTCACTGCCTCTGGCGAGAGGCACTGGGTGATTAGGGGCAGGGATGGGACGAAAACCATTCAGATAATTTTTTGAAGAGAGGATGAGACAATACAAAAGGAGTGAAATTGGTTTTTACACACTTAGCCCTTGTGAGTTTGGCTTATTCCTCTCAATATCTTCATCATCTATTGGTTGTAAATTGGGCATTTGCGAGCCGCATTCAACTGAAAGAGTTAATTTATCAAAGTGACAGTATAAAGATTTATTTAATAAACACGTATTTGGTGCCTGCTGCTACGGGTGCTGGGTATTAAGGGATGAAGATGAGTCAGACATGTCACCAAAATGGTAGGGTTTAACATCAATTTACTAATGCTTTATTTTTTACTTTAGACATAAAAAGGAGCCTCAGGATGACTTCTTTTATTCTGACCATATTTCTGATTCATTAAGAAATCTATTTAGCTGTGCCAAGTGATATGGATAATAAAGAAAGAGATTTGTAAATCGGAGGTATGACTTAATCCCATTAAGTGTAGAGAGTTCACGTGTGGGGTACTCTGTACTTACGCACTGTCGTAATGAGAATCATTAAATAAGAGTTAGAATGACGTGGAGTGGAATTAGGGAGCGGAGTGATAATAAAACATCACTTCATTCCATTGATTACATAAAGAGCCCTGTCTTTTCATATGCATACATTAAAAAAGATAAAACTCTTTAAATTCATAGGAGACCAAAATAATGTTTTCGCAAACAATCTTTTTGATGTTAAGGAAGATTAAATGTTATGCTCTTATTTCTATTTTATCTTTGGGTAAAAAAAAATTAAGCTAATTGAGTTGGTGCCAAAGGCTTTGTTTTGTTTAAATCTTATTCAGATTGCATTGGGGAACAATTTAAAGAATGATGTTAAGAGCTGATGCTCTACAAATCATCTGAATGGCTATTTTCTTCTTTTTCCTTCCTTTTCCAGCTCTCCTCTAACTTTCACATGGCACTATATCACACCAACTGTACAGTCTTTTTGCAAAGGTAGTGCTAACAAACGCTGAAAATTCTGAGCTTGTCAAAATAAACGTAGAATAATGTGATAATACCCAAAGTTTGACAAATCTCAAGGGAATCACATTTTGAGGCAAACTGAGGACAATCAAACTTCCTAAACTAATGGAGCTCCAGGAGATGGTTCTGGCAGGGAGTAAAAATATATTCAAAATGGTGAGACAAATGATGTATGAGCCACTTCATCAGAACTCCTGCGTGGTAGTTGACCTCAGAGGTTCCAGGCCACCCTCAGACTCGGGCGTTGGGCTGGTTTGGTCAACAGAAGGTAGGACTGTGAAAGGACTCTCAAGAGTTAAAGATTTTAACCTCAGTTGATAGGCTTAAGTGATGAACACCTTGGAAAGCTGTTATTCCAGGAACTGGAATGCGTGACTTACTTGACTCCAGGAGGTGCACGAACAATTCAACCTTTGTGCCCAGGGGGTCTGCAAAGACAGAGAAGGTATCTGAGCTGCTGTGTTCTGCGGAGGGAATGCAGATCAAGAGCTGTTGATCAGCAGATAAAGAAGTGCTAGGAAAATTGCAGCCAGACTGCAACTCTTATCTGATTAACCTTTTTCCGAAAACCCCTTATCTCTTCCTTCTCCATATAAAAAAGTCAGCTTGAGATGAGAGGTGAGGACAGTTTTGGAGGTTACCTCACCCGCGGTCTTCTCAGATCGCTAGCATCTGAATAAGCGCCCTTAAAAATTCAGTCCTTGTCTCTACTTATTGATTCTGGTAGTGACAGGCAGCATGAATGCCAACTTTTCCAGTTTCACAAGGACCACAGGAAAAAACTTTTTTTTTTTTTGGTGTTTTTTAAACCTCTGAAGCTTATAACTGAGGAAATTACTAGATGAAAGGAGACCTTTAAAGACCTCTTATCAACAGAATCAATGTAAATATCTGGTGTGGCCTCTCTAATCTTGCCCACCCTCCTGAAAGGCAAATACTGTAATTTATTTGGCTGGATTCTTAACATGTGGGAGGAAGAGTGTTTTCTTTGTAATGAGTCCTGGCACCAACCCAATAAATATTTTTTACATTGACTTAAAGTAACAGGCAAGTAACAATTGTGCTGGATTTATTTATTTCATCTTTGATGTAGACCAAAAGTCATCATTTACCTCTCTGAAGTTACACTAAATATATACGTGTAATTTCTACTATCAACATTTACTATATTTCAGTTCATCACTATTAATTATGTAATAAAAACAAGTAATGACTTAGATATGATCCAATCATCTTACTTGTTTAGGGCAAATCTATTCCATTAGAGATAGATTTAGAATGATATTTCCTACATGACAATAAATATATTATTTACTTACTTAATTAATTTATAGAAAGAGAAGAAGGGAGGGAGAAAGAGAGGGAGAGAAATATTGATATGAGAAACTCCGATCGGTTGCCCCCCATACATGCCCCAACCGGGGATGGAACCAGCAACCTAGGCATGTGCGTGGGCCAGAACTGAACCGGCCACCTTTCACTTTGTGGGATGATGCCCAACAAACTCAGCCACATCAGTCAGTGCTAAATTTATTAGTTTTAGATTAAAATTGCTCTTATGCCTAAACAAATTGTTTTAAAAGAGTTATTTGGCACCTATAAATAAATACATTTCTAGAACCAAAGAAGCCAATCTTATTCAACATATTTTAGTGATAGAAGAGCAATTCACTATAATCCCAGATTTAAAAAAAATTTTTTGTTAGTTTAAAAGTCTTCCTACAATATCTTGGTATTATAGAACAGTTAAGAAAAACATGTTTATCTCTTAACAACTCTTAAAATGGCAAATGACTTAATAGACTTAAAAGTTACATATTTAATGAGTTTTGATGATCTACAATAAAAATATTTCAGAAATATTTTTA
>VMDR010006453.1:0-45387 GCA_007922815.1 Macrotus californicus | reverse complement strand
CTTATAAAAGGGAACCCAAATGTCCATCAACTGATGAGTGAATAAAAAAATGTGGTATATCTAAACAATGGAATATTACTCAGCCATAAGCAATGAAGTGCTGACACATGCTACAACATGGATAAACCTTGAAAACTTCACCTAAGAGAAAGCAGTCACATACAAAAGACCACATAAGTTTATGAGTTCATAGGAAACATGCAGAACAGGTAAATCCATACACATAGAAAGCAGATTAGTAGTTGCCAAGGTCTGGGGAGAGGGGAAGATGGAGTGACTGTGGTGAGTCACTTCTTTTGGGGTTCATAAAAATGTTCTGGAATTAGACAGTAGAAATGGTTGCATGACTTCATGAATTAAACTAAAAACCATTGAATTATACTTTAAAGGGGTGCATTTATAGTATGCATTATCTCAATTTTAAAATAATTTTTAGAAACAAAAACAAAAAAAATGTAGACTTCAACAAAAGACTGAGATGATCGATCTCTTTGTATTTCCCTTTCTCAGCTCTCAACGGAGATGGAGAGGTCTAGACATGCTGATTTTTCAAAGTGCATTGGGCACCCTTTTCACCAGTCCCCAAACACCACAGGGAGCACACAGATGCCTTGAGGTGGTGACAACTATGGAAAAAATCTACTGCTAGGCATCACCATTTTCTGTCACTGCTAGAAGCACCACATTTTGTAGATCATCTCATCCAAGGGTTTTCAAATTATGCTCCTGATAGAATTTTCCCAGGGCTGACTGGCTTCCTGGGACATGGACTCTCAGTGCTAAATGTGGGAAAGTCCCAGGCAAACTGGGACAACTGGTCACCCAAGCTCCTGAAGAAATGGATGAACAGTCTCCTGTCCCCAGGTCCCCACCAACAACCACAGGCCTCTCTAAGTTTTTGGGTTTTTTTTTACATACTGGGCTTTGCCTACACTTCTGTTTAAGGAAAAGAGTTCTGTGGCTGAAGGGGTTTGTAAATCATTATCCAAGACATCATTCTCCTAAAAGTCTTCATCAGCCAAAGCCCAGGAGTTCAGAGACTCACACTTTTAAGGAAAGTAAGTCTAGTAAGTAAGACAGAATCTTTTGGGACTTGGGGGAACAGAGACTGAGAAAAATCCACCTGGAAGAGCTCCAGGGGCTGATGATGCTGATACCCTGCAGGCTAGACTAGGTTCTTGACTGTGTCCATCACCACCACCACCGTTCTTCCAATTGACAAGTGTGTCTCAAAGAGGAGATGCTGGAACTCAGTGAAAAGATCCTAAATTTGAACCTCTTTGGAAACGTGACAGCTTTATGCATGGTTTCTGAAGCCCTGTCCAGCCAGCACTGACTTCCTACGATCCTAGGCTCTGATGGCATTCCACCCATAAAACTTTGGCTCTCATCTCTATATACTGAAGGCCTCTTACTATGAACACGTGTGACTCTCTGCCAGAGTTCTCTTTTTTTGGTTGTGAGTGTACATTCAACCCAAGACAGGGTAGGCCAGAAGAGCCAGAGAGTATCAACTCTACTTCCAAAGTGGCCCTCAACCAAAATAAATGAGGAATTGGTGGATAAACAGCCCAGCCTCTTTGCTGGTCAGTGGGTGAACTCTAAGGCACATTCTGCCATCCACCAGAGCTCCCCTGCAGAGCTAAGTCCAGCTGCCCACAGTAGTGACCTGCTCAATAGAGCCCCCTACACAGCTCCTTTCCCCGTCTCCCTCCCCAACTCCCCAATTGGTACGTTCAGTGATCACCTTCCAAAGAAACCACTTGCACTAAACTCCTCAAGGTCTGCTTCGGAGGAGGGCAGCCAACCAAATGTAGATCCTGTGACATGTTGACTGGAAATAGCAATGACAAAATACATACACAAACAGAGCAATTCCATGGGAAACACCCAACAGGGAGCTCGGGACTTGCTTGACCCAACAGCAGTAGGGAGTCACCCTGAATAAAGCACCAAATTCATAATTTATTTTACAAAATAAAAAGGACTATTTTAAAAAATGAACATGGAGCTGTCTGCAAAACACAAAAGGGTTCCATGGCTGTTCTCAAAAACCTATGATTAAATAAATAAAAGCTACTTACTTATAAAAGGCCTGGTTCTCCACCCCACATTTCCAAAGATGTTTGCAGGCAGCTGGTGTTGAAGTATGAAATGCCAACATGGCTTTTTTCTAATAAAAAATAACAAAACAAAAAGTGGCATGTTAAACAGAGCGGATGCTGTTCATCTTTTTTCCTTCAGGTATCTACCTATTTGTATCCTGACACCTGCCAAACAGATATGAAGTATCTTAAAAGTTCTTAAAAGTGTTTTTAAAATGGTATTCCCCCCTACCCACCGACCCACCTCACCCGTTGCAAATATCACTACACTAATCTATCTAGGCCCTGTTTCCGATTTTAAAAAAAAAGTAGCCTCACAATCAACTCTGCAGGCATTGCCTCCTCTCAATCATACTTGGGTTAGTTTAAAAACTTTCTTGCCAACATTGAATAATTAGTGCTTGAACTGAAAACTGGGGTCAGGAGATTGTGCAGACTTCCAGACCTAGCTCTGAGATCCCAAGTTTCAGTAATGACCTCCTCCCAAATGGGTTCCCTGGTGAACCCAACCTATATTTGGTAACTCCTTCATTTTAAGATTCTTGGATCTTATAGATTGTGCTTATAAAACTCTACCCATCACTGGCTGGTATCTACCTTGGTAAGTTCTTCACGTGTTTCATAAATCTGTATTTTGGTAAGTTACAGAGGTAGGGCAAGTCCCATTTGATAAATCTCAAGTCTATCCCAGTCTATTTTTTACACAGGGATATTCACTCAGCATTGCTCACTAACTTTGTTCTTAAGTGTGCAAGTCCAGTGTTTATTTGCTTACCTCTCCAATATTCTCAAGCACATAGCTTCCATTATTACTGCAGACTTTAGTCATGGGCTTTGAGGGCTACAAGGCTAAATGCACATTTTATGCTTAAATCTCTCACAGGCACATAGGCACACATGCACTGTCACACACAACAGAGAGTTAGAAACGCAGTATCTGACCTCTTTCTGGGTGCCAATCACATGAAAGGTCTTCCCTTCAAACTTCAGTTTGCAGACATCTGGCCTAAGGAAAAAAAATACCTTTGGGTGAGAGAAAAAACAAGTGGCAACTAACCAAGGTACCTGGCTTTCCCACAGGAATGCAGCTGACTCACAAATCCCAGGCAGACTGCACTGAAACAAGATACCATCTTATCATCAGTGAAGGCCAAGCAAGCAGTGAAAAGCCCCTGAGTGAATTACACAGCAATTTTCTTCCCAAGAGAGGATCCATAGGCAGCTCAACTATTTAGTCCACTTTTTTACATTTAAGCTGCACCTTTCTTTCAAAGAGCGGTAGAGGTCTCATGAACCTTAACAACCAAAAGAAGAATCGGCCAGCCCAGGGAGAATGTGGTGGTTTCAGATTCAGTTAGTGAAGTGACATGGATTCACAACATCCGTCACCCCATCCTGTCACATTTATCTCCAAGAAGCACGCACATCACACTGTGAAATTTCATTCCTGCTCTCCCTGTTCATAGAGTATTTCATTATATATTGAGATGCTCAGAATTGTGGGGACAGCTTGATGAATGGACATCTTAAGGAGCTGCTTGATTAAAATGTCTGAAATGCAGACACAAAGTCACCTTCTTGGCGAGAAAATATGTGTGAAGGGGAGAATTCTATTTTTATTCCTTTGATCTAATTCCTCTGATAGTGACGATGTGTGCCCCTGTGCTTTTCTTAGGAAATAAAGAACAGTGCGGCCACATTAAGTTGTCTTAATTTAGGTAGAGGGTTTGCAAGAATGACAAAGTGCAACGGATGCTTAAAAAAACAAACAAAAAGCCCCCGAGGATTAATGCAAGAAGACAATTTGTTTTAGTAACAATACATGACTATTAGGAACACATGTGCCTAATCAGAGGCTGGGAAGGGTGGAGTTGGCATCAGTGGCCCAGCAGCAACACCAAGATGTAGAACGTAGAAACAGATGGTCACATTGTCCTCAGCTTTTCACTGTACCCAGGAAGAAAGTGAGGTCCAAGGAGGGACGAGACTTGCAATTAATCTGCACTTGAGATGTGTCCAGTTCTAACGTAATTCAAGCAATTCAAAACCTAAGGATCTAACACTCTTCAGGACTCCAAAGCCTTTTATAGCCCTAGGATGGGGTGGAGGAAGTCCCCAAATTACCCATGCTCCCCAAAGTCAGCAGGGAATGTATTCTGAAATGGGCTTGAAAGTATAAATTGAGTAAAAGGCAATTACAGACAGGCCAAAAAAGATATTTAGAGAAACTGGGCATCTTAGAAAGAGAGGGCTGATCATGAAAAAGACCAGAAGGTGGAGGGAGAGCAGTGAACATTAGCTGACTCATGATAATCTAGTAGAGAAGGTTTGAAAGGAAGGGAGCTAAGAGGAAAATGCTAAGAAGATGGGGAGAGCTCTTTGATAAAGAGGTGTTAAAAGAAATCCTGAAGCTATAGAACCATAAAACTGAGGTTCAGGTTAAGTGCCAAGCAAGCATTTCCAGCTCAGGAATGAAGATGGATGCCACTGGCCCATCAAGAACTTCAGATTCAAGCACTTGAGCCAAAGGAGTGAGTCCCTAACTCAGTGAGACACAACAGGGCTGACAAACCTGTCAGGGACTCTCAGAGAGGGAAGTGAATCAGCTGAAGGTAGGAACAAGACCACGCCTTTCCAATATCCCATCACACATACTATGTTCAGCCTTCTTCACTCTCTACCAAAACCATGTTGCTCCTTGATTGGACAGAGTGGGTGCTGCGGGTCACTGTCCTCCTGCTTCTTTACTGACACAATCTAGGCCTTATTCCTCCTCGGGGTCATATATTCATTCAGATCCTGGTCTTTCCAATCCCAAGAGAATGAATCTTGATTCCACTACCCAGTCAGGAGTCCCCATTCTTCTCAAAAGGGTTGCTTTAAGTAGGTACTTGTGACCCTATCCTTTCCAACTGGACACACAGGAAGTCTCCCACAGGGCTCCCGAAAAGGTTATGCTTGCTTTAATAGCAGACACATGGAAGGGCTGCTATCTCCCAGGCTCTGGGTATTGCTGTGTGAAGATGTAAAGGCCAGAGTTGCAACATGACCATGCCATTTTATGAGCCTGGGGACAAAGGCTACCACCCTATAATGACAAAAAAGAAAACGGAAAGACCCACATCCTACACAGTGTTGTTGGACAGTTAAGTTAAAAGATCATGGAACTGTCTGAGCTCTGTAAATTTTGCTGTGTGAGATGATCAGCCCTCTTACTGGTAAGCCACTAAGAGCAGACATTACTGTTACTTTGACCAAAAGCATCTTCACTGATACAATGGATAACAAAAAATAAGTCTGCAGCAAGGGTTCAACAGAATAGACTGAAGTGAATGAGAGACTGGGTCCCATTGCTCAAGGAAACGGGCACCTTTACCTTCCCTGACTACCATCCCCACCCCCATGCCCTGGTCACCCTCTGGTGACAGCAGAAGCTACTGGTGAGAAAACATTGGACACCTTCTTGTTTGGAAGCAGAGCCCCTGAGCTCAGGACACACCCCAGGTCTCCTGAGTTCACTACTCAGCTTGACAAATCTGATTCCCTCCTAAGAGAGGGCAACCTAGATTGGGTTTCATTTATAGATAATAAATCCCTTTGTAATGAACTTCCAAGGCAAAGAAATGAATACCAGGCATCCTACCTAACATCTCAAAAAAAAAGTCAAGGGTGGGAAAAGAAGAACAAAATTAAGAAAAATGGTAAGCCAGTTTTCAAAAAAAATAAAAAAGTACTCACCATTTTATCAAATGGATTCTCTTATTTCCCTGAAATACCACAAAGCCCGCAGCAGTGAATCCCAAAAACGTTGTTGTTCCTGTTGAATCCTGAAAAATAAAATAAATTAAAATAAAGTAAAATCATAGTTGGACTGAGGAATATAAAGTAAATGGTAAATGGTATGCTTACTCATCCTCAGCCTGGGTTAATTTCAGGTTAATTCTAATGATTGCAGGCAAAAAACTATATTTCTGAGATGGGACCTCTAAGGATAACACTTCCAAAGTCGGGGCAAGGTCCAGGAATGTATAGCTTTTCCCTCTGAGGTCAGAAGTTCTCCTTTCCGAGAACCTCCTGGGAAAGTCCAGATTAGTCATAAACCACAGTGTCAATGTCCAAATGTCTTCTGGGGCCACCTGAGTCCTCAGATCTGCCCTGTAATGTGGACAAGCCATTCCAGGTTGCCGTTAACCCTGCAACTGAAACCTAAGCCCTGAGCATCTAATGTAGCTTGATTCGATCCCACACAGGGTTCCTGGCAATTTTAATGTAAAGATATGTCCAGAAATGCCTTTGCTTCTGGCCTCGACCCAGAAAACTAAACATTCATTAATAAGTAAAGGCAGAGGAACAACAATAAAAATCTAGTCAGTCTCCAAGTAATAAATAAACAGAGAGGCTCAGATTTGTAGATAAAATCTAATTCATTAAATGGACTAATTTCATTTATACCATGACTACGTAGAGGCATCTGGCAAATATTCTAAAATAAATGTGTGGGCAGACCGCAAGGTGCATGTATCAGTGCGGACAACTACCACCGGCTCTCAGCTCGGGTGCACATTGGAATCCTCTGGAGTGTGTGGTCTGCTCCCCAAAAGACCCTGATGGAATGGGACAGCAGGAGTTTAGGAAGCTCCCCACGTGCATGTAATGAGGAGCCTAAGCTGAGAGCTATGAGACTGGAACTTGACCAAATACAACTCTCTTTTCCCATCTGGGTAAAGGAATGTTCCGGTATGACTCAAGAACTAAGTTTAAGAGACCAACGGATATAAATGCTTAGTTTAGGATACAGGTGAGTGCCTGGTTGATGTGTAGTTAGTTTAAGACACGGGAAGGAGAAAACTTTTCATAAAACAGTTCTGGAAAATGTGTGCATGAGCATTGCCTTGTGAACTTGTGTAAAAGGCGGGCCCACCAGATGCACCCCCAGTAATTCTGAATTGGTAGGTAGTTCTGGGGTGGGGCCCAGGTGGTTCTGATACCCATGGCCAGGTTTCAAGCTTGAGAGAAACACTGTCAAAATAATGTGAGTAAAGGCAAAAGAAAAACAAATATTCCGAATGTCAAAAATAATTTTAAATCTTTCTTTTCTTCCACTTTCCCATCTTTTCAGACGGCATTCTTGTCAGCAATGGCCTTGAAAATAAATGTGAGGATCCTGTAACTTCTCAGGGATAAAACCAACCCTGATGGATGAAAGAATCCATGTTTGTTAATTTAGGAATATGTGGCTATTACATAGCAATTAACAAGCAATTGGTTGACTCCAAAGGAGAGAACCAACTACTAAAACATGAGACTGCAGCCCACTGTTGTCCCTTCCAAGGAGGGACAGTAGGCCAGCCTGTGGAAATATCCTAAGGAGGGGTCTGCCAGGCATACAAAACAATGAAGTCTTTGGGGGCAAAACAATCCTTAAATGTCGACCCGCTGTGAGAAGCAATTACCTTGCATGGGTGAGGGTCCACCCCATAGGTTTCCAAAGTGTAAGCTTTCAGGAGTAAGTTAAATTCAGCAACCGGTGGGCTCTGGCCTCTAGAACATCACACAAGAAAAGACAGAGAGTTAATATGAAAAATAAAAGAGACATGGAGTCCCTTCGTTCAATAAAATGTGATGTCCTAAACGAAATAGAGAAAGAAATCCCTGCACAAATAGTGACCAGTAAGACCGATCATTATGCCTCACCATGAGGAGCCGTCTGCCAAGGAATCTGAGCACCCGTTCCCCGGCTGAGTGCTCCACAGTAAACCCGCAAGGACTCCAGGACTCCAGCCACCTGTACATTTAATCAAGGTTATCAACTTACCAAGGAGGAGGCCCTTGGAAACGCAATCTTACTATAAAATGAAACTCAGCATTTGTTCTTTCCAATTTATTTTAAAGATTATCCAGGGTAAATGACATTCCTTCTTGCTCAGGGAAGGAAGTGGGCAATCCTGTCACCCCATCAACAAGCCTAAAGAGAGCCATCCAGGTAAGAAGGAACTGCTGACCATTCCACTGGAAAGCCCTGGATTTTGAAAGGAAATCTCAGCCACAGGTCTTAGCACTGCCCTCCTAGGTGGTAAACAAGGTCTTGGCCTCAAAAGGAGACGACTACAGACGCAGATGGCTGTGAAAAGCCCTTTGGGGGCTAACTTCCAAACCAGGACTGTGTGGCATTTCTAAGCCTCCACTTTGGCTGACATTAACATCCCACAGATCTCGGAGGATCTGAACTACTCCCCAAGGGCAAATATATAACCCTAACAACCAAGAAGAGTTTGCTAAGGAAACAGCAGGAATTCACTTTTATTTTCAAAGGTAAAACTATATTGCAATATTAAACCTATTTCTGCCTAAGCTTCTCCCCAAAGAGGAATTTCCTCCACTACCCCCTCAAGACAGCTAAGAGGCATCATCGTGCCTCTCCATCAAAACAGTGTCCCATTTTCCTTCTCGCAAAAGCCTTTTGAGATGTTCTCTCTGGCCCGAGTACACGGAAGTTTCACTGTGATTTGTCTACGGAGCATCTTTATTTATTCATCATGACCGGCGCTGTGGAGGCACTTTTAATCCAACAACTCATATCTTTGTTTGGCCATTTCTTTGACTCTTTTCTTCCCTTCTCAGCTTCCTTCTTTATTCCCAATCGCTCTTTCTCTCTCTTTCCTTCTTTGAGAGGCCCTGGCAGGTCTATCCTAGGTCTGTCCTTCATGTCTTTTAACCTTTGTTTCATTCTTTAAGTCTCTTTCTTTGGGTACTACATTCTGAATTATTTCTTAATTCAACCTTCCAGCTTGCTAATTTATTCTTCATTCGTGTGTATCCTGCTTTTCATCCCATTTATGAGTTTTTAAATATCAATTAAATATTTCATTTTCAATGTAACATCTAGAGACATACTTCAATTTATTGTGCTTCGCTTTATTGCACTTCACAGACATTGCGGGGTTTTTTGTTGTTTTTTTTTTTTACAAATCGAAGGTTTTTGGCAACCCTGTGTTGAGCAAGTCTATGGGCGCCCTTTGTCCAGTAGTATTTGCTCACTTCGTATCTCTGTGTCACATTTTGATAATTCTTGAAATATTTCAGACTTTATCATTATGATTGTATTGGCTACAGTGATCTGTGATAAGTGATCGTTGATGTTACCATTTTAATTGTTTTGTGGCACCGTGAACTGCACCCACATAAGAAGGAGAACTTAATAAATATATGTGTTCTGGATATTCCCCTGTCTCTCTCCTTCTCTTTGGGCTTCCCTACTCCCTGAGACACAAAAATATTGAAATTAAGCCAGTTAATAACCCTACAATGGCCTCTAGGAATCCACGTGAAAGAATCAGTTGATGCGGCAAACTTCACTGTTATTTTAAGGAATTGCCACGGTCACCCTAACCTCCAGCAACTACCACCCTGATCAGCCAGTGCTCATCAACTCTCCACCAGCATTTTTTAGTAATATATCATTTTTCATTAACTATGTACATTTTTGAGACACAATACTATTTCACACTTAATAGACTACAGTAGAGTATAAACATAATTTTGATATGCACTGGGAAACCAAAAAATTTATGTGACTTGCTATTACTCACTTTCAGTAATCTGGAACCAAACCCAGAATACCTCCAAGGTATGCCTATATTTAGCTCTTGAAATAGTTGCTTGTTCTTATTTTATGAAAAATACACTCTTCTTACTTCTCTTATATCTACTTTTAAAGTTCAACCTTGTTTGCTCCATTTACGCTACTTTCTTGGTGATGATGCTTTTGGTTTGCTAACTCATCGCCCTGGTTTGCTAAGTCGTAGTTTCTCATTCATTGAATTGATGTTCCTTTAAGTGTTTGGTGGTTCTTGGTTGGACAGTCACCTATATATCTGATGTTATTCATTTCATACAGCAGCCTCCAAAAATTGTCGGGAAGGATGGGATGTGCCATGTGTGAAGTGTGTGTCAGTGATTTGATTTAAGGCTGAAAGTTCTGGTTCCTTCAAGGTCTTTTCCATGGGGGCACAGGGTACCCCCTTAGATCAAGCCTGGAAGCAGAGGAAGGGGTCAAAGCTGCCTGACTGCTCTGAAGGCAATTACCCACTCACCATCATGGCCAACCTGTGTACCTGCTGCCTGAAGCACTCAGAACCACTCCTCTCCTCCCATGTGTGTGTTTGCCCTGGATTTCCTGTTTCCTGTCTTCCAGAGATACCTCAGGACTTCTGATCCAAAGATGGTATTCTTTCCTGTATCCACTGTCTAATACTTTTTCTATTATCCATAGGGACTTGGAAAAGGAAGGGAAGGTAGCTACATACACTAGCTTTTACTTTTAACAGAAGAGAGAATGTTTTAATTCATCCTTTATAGAAGATATTCCTGAGGAATGAACTCAAGGCCCTGGTTTAGGAAGATAAAGTCTTTCTAAAGCCTTTCAGGATTTTCTCTTTAGTCTTCATGTTCTGAAAGTTCACTGACATACAAAGGGAGCGTCTTTATTTTAGTAGTTGTTGGTGAACATAGGCTGGGGCAACCCCTAGCAAACAAAGCTACCACTTCCTAAAAAAGCTGAAGTTGTGCAAACTCTAAGCACCAGCAAATTCCACACCTAGGCTGATACCCATGAGATTATTCCAGAACCCACAACGACTTTCTAATAGAAAAAAAAAAAAAAAAACCTAAATGTCTATCACCAGGAGAATGGATGCATAAAATATGACACATTCATGTGGCAGAAAATTAATTATACAGAAGAAAAAATGAAGACCTAAATTTTGGCTATATGCATCAATGTGGAAGAACCACAAAAATATAATGTTGATGAGAAAAAGTGAGATATAAGAGTAGAGTATGATTCCATTTATATGATCAGCAAAAATAGGCAAAAACAAAGCAATGCATTACTTAGTGATATATGTGAAGTACATTTATAAAAGCAAAAGAAGAGAATGAATAACCCAAAGTTCAAAATAACGTAGAAAAGGGAGGAAGGTGCCCTGGGCAGGGCCCAGAAGAGACTTCAAAGCGTCTCGTGACATTCCAGTTCATAAGCAGAGTTAGGGCTCCTCGGTGGTTTTTCAACTATTCTTTAAATGATACATATATTATATATATTGTTTTATATAGTCTTTTATGTATTATATATTTTGCAATGATTAAAAGAAACAATTGGCTTTTAAATAAAAGAATTATTGGATGAAATATTATACAATCTATAAGCACCACTGAACTACATGGAATTGGTCAGGAATATAATAAATACACATGCAGAGCTATCTTTTACTAAATCCTACTGTTCCAAGAAACATATAATTGTTTCTATTACGAAGGAATACATCTGTTTTTCACTTAATAGTTATAAAAAAGGAATTCTTATTCTCATTTTATAGATGAAGATTCTGACATGCAAAGAGCAAAAGTAACCTGCTCAAGGCTACTGTGCTAGTACATGCAGAAGCCACATGCAAGTCCAAGTCCGCCTGGTTCCAAAGCACTTGTCAGTGTCTGCGCCACCCCACTACCAATGGGACGTGGTCAGGAGCCACCTGCCTGCTCTCCTGGATGCCATGGCAGAGCATTTCAATATCAGGTCTTATAGAAAGTCCTTCTCATATTCTAAACATTGCAACTTATCAATGATGAGGCAGTTCACCCCAGGTGACTGGTATTTACACCTGATTTTACATCATGATGTCTCCATTTTAATCTAGGTCACAGATGCCCAAACCAAAGCCTGCATCTGCAGGCTAAATCCTGATTGCCACCTAGCTGTGTACAGCCCTTGAGCTAAGATGGTTTATCATTGTTCAATGGTTTAATACAAATGCAGAATAGCATCTCATGACCCATGAAAATTATATGACATTTAAATTTCAGTGTCAATAAGGTTCTTTTGGAACACAGCCCCGCCCATTCATTTGCAGACTGTCTAAGGGGGCTGTCATGCTACAATGGCACAACCGAGTTGTGACAACAGGTACCCTAGGTCCTGAAAAACCTGAAATATTCACTAATAACCTAGCACAGAAAAAGTTAGCTGGACCCTGATCTAGGAACTGAACACAGGAATAGGAAATAAGTGAAGCTGTGTCTCTTTGATTGCATAAAGTCAATATGAAAATAGTACCTACCTCCAAGATCTGGTGTAAAGATTAAGCAGTGAACAGATATCAAGCAGCTAGAGTAGAGCCTAGCACAGAACATGTGTTCTCTTGTTAGCCCCACACATGACTGATAGAAATATAACACTGGGGGAAATGTCAGGAAGCATGTCAAGATTTTTACAGCAAAGCAAAGGCCTCTCTTTAAAACAAAAGTCCTCAAATTGTTATTGTTTGCTTTGGGTTTGACTGCAGACCTCCAATGGCTAGGTGTTTAAAAGATTTCATCTAAAAAGTCACACACAGAGAAAGGCTAACTACAAATGTTCAGAACCAGTGGGGGAAAGTGGAGACCAGTGCACTAGAAACCCACGCATCCTCCACACTCACTGAGGAAGAAACCATGGGATGATCAGGTTTTCAGGAAGATGCTAAGATCTATTAGATAGAAATGCTTTGTTTTATTCCCTTGAATCCCTCACTGGACATTCGTTTCTGGCAAAAATCTCTTGGGTAATGGAAAATAATGATTTTTCTAGTGTTTAAATCTTGCATTAGGAACTGTTCAAAAGCTAATAGTGTCTCTAATGAGACATTTAGAAATAAAAAAACAGTGATTAGTAGAATTCTTTTTTAAGACCTAACAATTCTCTAAAGGTATGCTTCTGTGATAAATTAGGTGAGGTCAAATAATTATGTATTTAACTATACAGTTCCCTTTGGCTCATCTTGAGTACTTTTTGCCAAAGGGGAGCATTCTCTCTCTTATTGGTCAGCCTTTAGCATACAATTATCTAAAGCATAAAAACATATAGTATCCCCAAATGAATGCAAATTATTAGTGGTTAATTGTGGAATGAAGCGTGGATCTTGCCAGCAATGACCTGGACTGCTTGGAGCACAGCTGGCAGGGAAGGGGGTGGTTTTGGCTCCACCTGAATCACCTGGGTCTATGAGCTCCAGAATTAAATTCATGGGTAGAAGACCAATATGGTGGTCTTTGCAGACTTCTTTGCAGTCTTCTACTGCAAAGTAGCATTCTTAACTTGAGTTAGGTTCATTTTTCTGCAACCTGATGGCAACTTTAGTTCAATTTTGCCCGCCACAGGCTTCAAATGTGAGAGATTTCAGGACTTGCCCTGCAGCAAGACTTTGGGTCTTAGCATCCAGGAGATGCCAGAGAACTCTCTATGTTTTATAAAAGTTGGGTTGTCAACTTTTTGAGCTGCAGGGCATCTCCTCTGCTCTTTAGTATCATGGCTGGCTCTCTGCACTTTGGAAGATTTTTTTTCCCTCCCTGTGGTTCTGTCCCCACAGTAGGCAAGAGCTGCCAGGCTCTGGCTGAAGGTTGGGAGTGCCTCAGAGGGATTTCGCTCAGCTCTCCCGTCCTGCCCAATTTCAGCACACTGCCCCACTTCACTCGGTGAAGGCCGGGGCCTCAAGGGTGGTGGAAGAGTGCAACTCACTCTGTAACCAGAGTCTTTTGGGTCTCACTCAGCCAAGTCAGTCAGCCTACTCATGGCCCAGTCCTTGACTCCCATCACACCTCTGAAAGTGAAAGCTACTGTAGGTCTCCACTATCTTCAAAAGGACAATCTGGATTTTAGCACATTTGTAGTTCTTTGTATCCTCAGCAATCAGATAGCTTTAGCAAATATGATTTCTACAGTTTTTGTAGTTTGTTGATGTTATCTTGGTGTTGGGGGGAGATCAATGTCTCAAGCTTTTCTGCACCTTGACTGGAAGTACAAGTCCCCAGTCTCTCGCCTCTGATTCTTTACTCAGAGAGAAACATTATCTTTTGCAAACTCCGTGAGGACTATTAGGGACCATCTCTATGTAGAGCACTAGATAAAACACTATAAACTGGGGCATATGTCATGCTATGAAGAAGACAGTGATGATGCCCTGGGCTAGGCAAGGACACGACTTATTGGAGAGCAGCAACTCAGATATCTGAGCCCTGCAGAGGGAATATCAAGATTCAAAACTATGTAGCCTCAAATAAGTGAATCCCTCAGACCTCCCTTTCCTTATTGGTAAAAGAAGGTGGTTGCAGCCCTGGCTGTGTGGTTCATTTGGTTGGAGTGTCATCCTGTACACCAAAAAGGCTGTAGGTTCGATCACTGGTCAGGACACATGCCTCGATTGCAGGTTCCATCCTTGGGTGCGGTGCATATGGGAGGCAACTGATCAATGTCTGTCTGTCTGTCTGTCTGTTGGTCTGTCTCTCTCTCAAAAATCAATAAACATATCCTCAGGTGAGGATTTAAAAAAAAGAAGGTGGTCTTGAACTCAATACCAATGGAGGTAAAAGTGAACTGGTTAAGCAGGGATGGTAGTGATTCAAAGAGCAAATGATTTAAGGGTTCTGCTGCTCACCTCTAGCTGAGGGCTGCCATGCAGGGGTCAGGGCCAAGTGTAACCAAATCATCCAGTTGTCAGTAAAGTTGGAACTTATGTAAAATGGTTGCATGTTTAAAAATTATTATTTGGTCCAAAGAATATACATCTGGATTAGAGTTTAGTCCAAGGACTGTCATTTTATAACCCCTGCTTTGAACCCCAAGAGTACCTCAAGTGTAATAATTGAGCATTAAGTTTCTCTGATTTTGGCTAGTGACCTCTTGATATTCAAGGGCTATGGATGGTAGTTGTAGATGTGTATGACTAATAGAAAATTAGGAAGCAAATTCATTGTTCCTTCATGAAAAATTTTTCTCAGATAAAAATCTTTCAAAGCACGAGGTTATGGAGGTGTGTGGAGGATGATGGGCCTCCCAGCTTGGGTGAAGCAGTTGAAGATCCCTGAGCCAGGTCATCCAACACTTCTACAGCTTCTGACAGAGTTGCCCTTTAGTAAGTATTTGTTGCATGACTGGATGGATGGATAGTTGTATGGATGGGTGGATGAATCATGGATGGGACATGGATGGATGGACAGATGGCTAGCCACATGAATGTATGGATGAGTACATGAATGAATGAATCATGGATGTGTACATGGATGAATGGACAGAGAGATGGACAGATGAATGGACAGGTGGATGAGTGGATAAATACATGGTTATAGACTCATCAAAAGTTCAAAAAGTCTGACTCTAAGTATGATATAGAATCACATTTTGGGAGTGACCAAAGATGTATTTAGAAATGGCTGATTCCAGGTTCTGGTACTACTTCTTCTCTCTTTCTGCACAGCCATTTTGTACGTCAGTGACATTGCTCTCTCTCCCTTCAAGTCACTTTATCCAGATTTCATCTGTATAAATAATGTTGATGGCTTAAGGCAGCACATCATTTGCCCTCAGCCAAACCTTCTCTAGAAATGTCCCTGACTCTAGGCCACATATTGCAGGGATTTAATTTTTACAGGAAGAGTATTTGATGCCAAATCATTCTGCGTTCGCATTTCTAATAAGGGTGTTATATCAAGTAACAACGAAGAATGGAAATGGATTTGATAACCTGCCAGGGAGAGAGATTTTAGGGCAGGGGTCCCCAACCTCCAGGCTGCAGATCAGTACTGGCCCTGGCCTGTTAGGACCTGGGCCACACAGCAGGAGGTGAGCTTGAATGTAATGTGCCTGAATCATCTGGAAACCATCCCCTCCCTACCCCAGTGTATGAAAAAATTGTCTTCCACGAAACCAGTCCCTGGAAACAAAAAGGTTGGGGACCATTGTTCTAGGGTTTTGGAACAAGAGACTTGGAGACTTGAGCAGGGAAAGAACACAGGGACGGGGGAGAGATGACAGAGGAAAGCACATTTTAAGAAAGATTAGAGCTATAAAATAATCTGACATTTCCCCTCTTCCTTTTACACCATAAACACTCTTCTCAAAACTGTACAAAAACATTTCCTAAGGAGGCCCTTGTGACCTATTCATCAGAAGCATAGGTAGAAGGTATTTATCATAGCAGGGCACTTATTTCTAGAAACTATAAATCCTTACCAGGAAGGCACGGCATAGAATCTACAGAGAATGTGAGTTTGGAGAAATAGAGAGATAATGACTGTGTAAAACATACTCAGTGTCAATAACCCTCCCAGCACAAACCTCACTGCCTTAGATCATTGTGCTGGTAGATAATTGGATGATTTTCTTCTCTTTAAGGGCAAGAAATATAAAGTAACCCCCAGTGGGTGCCTGAAACTGTGGACAGTTCCAAACCCTATGCTTTTTCTTATACATACATACATATCCATGATACAGCTTAATTGATAAATAAGGCACAGTAAGAGATTCACAATAACTAATAAACAAAACAGGACAATTATACAATATACTGTAATAAAAGTTATGTGAATCTGGTCTCGTCTCTTCCCTGTCTGTCACTCTCGCACACACGCGCACGCGCACACACACACACACACACACACACACACACACACACATGCAATAGCTTATTGTGCTCCACTCACCCTTCCTGTGAAGATGTAAGGTGATACACTCGATAAAGGGGTGATTCCCGTCCCTGAGGACGGAGCAGGACAACATGAGATTTCATCGCACTGTTCAGAACAGCAGGCAATTTAAAACTTATGAATTGTTTATTTCTGTAATTTTCCACTTAATATTTTTTGGACCGTGATTGACTGTGAGTACCTGAAACTGTGGAAAGCTGTCACGGTCCTGTCCAGCAGGACCACGTGTTGTTGTGGAAAGCTTGTCCTATATCCCCGGACAAGCGACAAACAAATTCACACGGACTAAAGGAATTCAGTGGAGAAAAAGGGATGCGTGGCCGATCTCTCAAGGATCAAGAGAGAGGGGCCGAGGGAGAGTGAAAGAGAGCGAGGACCAGAGAGAGGGTGAGGGAGGGCCAGCCTGCGTGGCCACTCTCTCTGAGAGAGGGCCTGGACCCCTTGCCTGGACCGGCTTTTGTTGATATTCTAGGTAGATTACATCAGGGAGTGTCTTCTTCACTGTGCACAGGTTGCTTTAGGTGGTTACCATAACAAAAGAAAGAATGTTGCTAATCCCTTTAAGATAAAGGTCATTTGCAATTGTAAAGGGAAAAGGTTGAACTGGTTACACCCAAACTTGAGAGGTTCAGCATAGATTTTGGGCAGTTACTTTAAAGATATGCAGTACACACATGTTTCCCCAATTCAAGGTGAGGGAGCTTTTTAGCAAAAGCAAGTCTCAAAGCGGCCTAGGTGCAATGCAGGCCTGATTCCCCACGGGAGACCTATTCATGATGTTCTGTGAACGCCACACGCGTCTGCGTTCAGAACCAGAGGTAAACCACAAGATCGCATCACCCATGGATAGGTTCCCTATAGAAAGCAAAACCGCATATGGAGGGGGACTACTGTACCGCATCAAAACCACTTCACTATCAACTTAGCTTTTTGAATATTTAAAGCTGATGACCTATGACTGAAGCTGATCCAAATATCTTTACCTCTATTAAGAAACTTGCTGAACTGGAGATGGAAGGACTAGCTGAGGAGAAACTCTAGGAAAATCTTCAGAAAAGTGTATCAGGGATTCTGATACTGAAATCAATCTTATTCTGGATCTTCAACACCCTCCGGACTAATTGAAGCGGTATTCCTTCTTAACCCAGATGGCCATGATTAAAGCTGTGGAAAACAGAAACTAAGAAGAGTCAAAAATAACAGAACTGTCCTGTCCCCAGAAATTGTGGTAGTGGCTGACTACATCTACCAGAGGGCTCTCCAAGGAGGGATGACCTATTTCTAAAGCACTTCTAGTGGAAGGACCTCATCTCTGCGTACCGAACTCAAATGAAATCTGTAAATTATGAGAGATACTTTTTTTATACACAGCTTTAAAAACAACTATGGCTGTTGTCTTAAAATTATCTATAGAGGCAGAAGAAGCAGAAATTGATTCTAGACCTGCTCTGCCATGTGTTTAGAAGAGAAGTCAACAAAGTAGAACCTCTGAGCCAAGTCTGGCCCACCATCTGTTTTGTCAACAAAGTTTTATTGAAGCACAGCCCAGTTATTTATGTATTGTCTATGCCTTCTTTCCCTCTATAAAAGCTGAGCTGAGTAGCTGCAATGGAGATCATATAGCCCAGAAAGCGCTGCTCCCTACCCCCCACCAAAAAAAAAACCTTATTAATCATCCCTGATCTAGAAGAATCATTCAGCCTCAGTAGGTTTTAGCACTAACATCTATTCAATAATGAGAATCATACGTCTCCTCATTTTCTAGCTCACAGGATATTAAGAGGCCCAAAGCTGCCTTTATGAAATCTTTCTAAATACTACTCTATTATCTATACCCCTATTAGAATGGCCAAAATCCAGAGCCCTGAAAACACCAAATGCTGACAGAGATGTGAAGCAATAGAAACTCCCATTCACTGTTGTTGAGAATGCAAAATGGTACAGCTCCTTTATAAGGCAGTTTGGTAGTTTCTTACAAAACTAAGTATACTCTAACCACATAATCCAGAAATTGCTCTCCTTGGTATTTACCCAAAGCAGTGGAAAATATATGCCCACACAAAATCCTGCATGTGAATGTTTATAGCAGCTTCATTGATAATTGCCAAAATTTTGAAGTAACCAAGATGTCCTTCAGTATGGTGAATGGATAGACTGTGGTACATCCAGGCAATGGAATATTATTCATCAATAAAATGAGCTATCAATGAAAAGACATGTTAGAACTTTAAATGCATATTACTAAGTGAAAGAAGCCAATCTGAAAAGGTCACATGCTGTATGGACCCAACTATATGACATTCTGGAAAAGTCAAAACTATGGAGAAAGTGAAAAAATCAGTGGTTTCCAGGGGTTTGGGGGAGGGGGAGGGATGAATAGGCAGAACACATGATTTTTAGGGCAGGGAAACTATTCTGTATGATACTGTATTTGTGGATATTATGGTCCAAATCCACAGAATATACAACATCAAGAGTGAATCCTAAGGTAAACCATGGACTCGAGTGATAATGATGTGTCATCCATGCAGGTCCATCAAACACAACAAATGTACCATTCTAGTGGGGGAACATCGGTACTGGGGAAGGCTACACAGAGGGCACAGAGGAAATCTCTGTGCCTTCCACTGAATTTCACTATGAATCTAAAACTGCTCTGAAAATTAAAGTCTATTTTTAAAACTTATTAGTTAATGATATTGTGAAGGCCATTAGGAGCTATTTACCTGCTGTTTCCAGTCTGCACCTTCAGGACATCTCATAGAATTTCAGTTCCTTGCACTGGGACCCTAACATGTGACTAGTTATGGCCACAGTGACATGTATCACTTCCAAGCTGAAGCAACATCTTCCAGATCTCTCTTTTTCCTTTGACTCATCTACTGGCAAATTCAAGCTTGGGGCTGCCCCTAGTGACCATGATGAGCAGAGCCCTCCTCACCCCCTCCTTCTCCACTGATATCTGGTAGACATACCACAGAGTAAGAAATAAGCCTTTCTTGTTCTAAACCATGGAGATTTCGGGTTGTTTCTCAGCAAAATCTAGCTTTTCTTGACTGACACAGAGATGATCAATAAACTGTGTTATCATATTTGCAAAGCTGTGACCTACCCCTACCCTACCCCCTATTCAGTCAAAGATGTGGCATGTTTAAGGAAGCAACATTGACCTGGTCATGAATTTCAATCTTTACTCACAAATAAAAAAAGTCTGAACACTTAGTTCATGGATACTCTTACTAAAATCTTGATCTTCTATTTTCAAGTACCTAAAAATTCCAAGGAGTCTCTTTTTCACACTTTCTTCCCCTAAAATGTCTCTTACTTGTGCCTGTCTATCAAGCCATGTTAGTTCTACCTTCAAGCAGTAGGTAGCCTCCCCGGAAGGGGTGAGGGTTCTCCTTTCTTCCTGATTCATTTTCTTCCAAGAGTCACAGCTTTTGTCCCCTTCTCAGAGAGCAAGCAGAGAAGGAGACTGATTCTAATCAAGTAAACAAGGCTGAAGAAGGTTCTGAAACCCCACAGGTAAAAATGTTTATCTCACTGCAAATCATCACCATTTCTGCAGATGTCTGAGTTTCTCTATCACCATCTCTTTTGTTTTCTTTCCCGACTGGTTCAGAAATTATGTAGAAAGCAGGAGGTTATTTTGGGGGGCCACTCAAACCCCAGCACAGGCCAACTGGAATTCTCCCAGGAAGGTTGCGCAACAACAGACCAATGAGCACGCATTAGCCATTTGCTGTGTGGGAGGGTCATGGGTACTGTGACAACCTGGGAGAATAAGATGGTGACACCTAGACGTAGTCTCTGGAAATGATCTCTTCCATTTACTACTCCTTCCTGACACTGTCAGGTTGGCAGAGCAATCCAATTCCCACACAAGGTCAACTCTTTTACGACCTGTATGCAAAGGGCTCACTGAACCCTCAGAGTAACCCGAGTCTCTCTGGCAGGGTTCTGACTGGTTCTGGAAAGCACCCCCACCCCCAGCCACACTTCAGCTTGTTCTGCTCCCACCTTCCCACCCAAACCCCAAATCTCTCTCTGCTGCACTGATGCCACAGGAAACACGACTACTTGTGGTTTAGCAAAAATACATAGGAAAATACTGGCCGCAGTTCTCCTCGTAGTGTCACATGATTCTAGCTGCTTCATCCTTCAGGCACACAACTTTGACTTCTTTACAAGGGTGCACGTTCGGATGTTACAAACGTGTGGTGACACACACAGAGCAGCAGTTTTAATCAAGTCATGGCATTTACTTCCGGAATCTATTAAACCGCATTTGACTGGTGACTCCCTCTGTTCCGTAGGTGCACGACGACCACTTTCGGGGTTATCAACAAATGCAGATGGTGGCACCAGGGCTGATCTACAGCTTTTCGATGATAAAAAACCATCAGGAATCTTGATTCACTCATTTAGTCCAGTGGGTCACTGAGTCTTGCTGCAATGTCCCTCAAGACTCTTCGTTCAAAGTTCTCTACTGCTGCTCTTGGTCAGGTCCACAGCATCTCTCATCTGCACAGCAGAAACAACTACCTGGTCCTCCCGCCAGCGGTCTCCACCCACTGACACCATGGCCATGGCGATCGCTGGGAAAACCAACCTGATTGCCTTACAGCTGCTCAGCACAGTGGATAAGAGCATGTATCTTAGTTTCAGATAAGACCAAGGCTCAAGTCCTGACTCTGCTGCCAGCAAGGCAAGTCCTTCAGACACTCCAGGTTGTGCTCCCTTCACCGTGGACCAGAAACAACAATAGCACCTACCCCATAGAGCTAGGGAAGACTGAGTCGGACAATACACATAAGACTCATAGCATGGTGTTTTGTCATCCAGTTAGTGCTCAATAAATGTTTATTATTATCATATGTTCTGAGCATTGGAGGCCCTGCAAAGTCTGATCACAACAGACATTTCCATTCCAATCTCCCACCAATCCGCACACTGGATGTGACTCCTTTGCCTAAAGGGTCTCACCTTGTGCTCTCCAGATCCTGCTGATCCACATACCCCTCAAGTGGACATTGGAAATTCATTTTAACCTTGAGCATGCTTGTCCCCAAAATGTAAAAAGAGTAGTCAGAGTGTCATGTTTTCAACAAAGCTTTTCATGAGGAGACAACACTCTAAAATTACCCATCAAGATGGTATGTTCCTCTCTGCAATTGGTATAACTTTTTGATGTCTAATCATCTTTAAGAACAAAGGTCACATTTTTCCAAGCTGAAATATATTGCTAAATGCCCACGTGTGTGCTCTTCTCAGACTTACCAGAAGGGGGAGTGCCTGCATAAAGTAGGGAGCTCCAGCACTCCCTCACAAGGGGGACAGTAGTTTGTTCCAGAATTCATAAACCAGTGACACTATTTTATAATTGCCAGAGGCCCAGAAGGTAGAAGTCTCTCAGCTCTCACAGCTCTTCATCAACACTTGTCATAGCACAGCCCAAGCTTGCTGTGTTTATCATAATGAGTTCTTCTGTGATTTGCACAGATCTAAATTCCAGTTACAGGCTAGAAGGCCCAAGTTACCTGAGTTCCAAACTGCCGATGATTCCTACACGTGTCTCATTTCATTCCTGGTGGCCCATGCAAAGTGGGAGTGTCACACACTGCTTAAGAGCACTGACTCTGGAGCCAGGCCACCTGGATTGCAACCCTGCCTCTGTCACTTGCAAGCTGTGTAATTTTGAGTAAGATGCTTAATCTCTCTGCCTCAGCTCCTTGGCCTGTAAAATGGGAATAACCATGGCACCTGTCTTCTAGGTTGTTGTGAAGATTAAATGAGTCAATATGCGCAGTTAGAAGAGTGTCTGGGACACAGTGGATGCTGTATGTGATTTTGCTACTCCTGCCATTAGTACTCTCATTAGCACCTGTCCTGGAACATCCCACACAAGGAAAAGAGGAGAAGGTGCTGAATCTGTCACCCTGAAAGCAGCTCAGCAATGGAAACCCTGTCTGGGGCTTCTACCCTACCTGGGGTCAAAGCCCCTAGCAACGGCCACGGGAGAGGAAGAAGCGGTACAAACTTCAGAACAGAAAGGGTTACTTATTTACCCTACATTTCACATTCAGAAACTCAGGGTGGTTAAAACCCTTAAGAAACTATACAGCTCTAATAACTGCTGATGGTTCATAAACAGCCCCCCAAGAGACCCCCCCACTGTTGCAATTGTTACTGATGGAGGACCTCGACAGGGCCCAGAAATACGGCTCTGACACCCAACGGTCTGCTCATACTTCACAAACACCCCCACTTCACCCCACGGTTTCCACACTCCCTGTGGTAAGAACACCTTCGCACCTCTACCGTTCTTACAAATCTCTACCCCATTACCTGAGTTCGTTTTTATGAATTTCTGCTATTTTTCTTTCCAGCTTCTGTGACTGCTTAGGGAAGATCTCAAACTCACTGATGTAATTCTCAGGATGCTCATCAGGATCATAATCACCAAGCTCAGCTGCAAGCAGTAAAACATAAAGAGAGAAAGATTAAAAAACAACACCAGGGTGCACATGGAATGGCTCCTGCCACCCCAAGAAGAGCCTGGAAGAAGCTCACGCAAGGAAATGTACCTGTATCCATGGAAAGACCACAGCCTGAGTGTCTAGAAGCTTAAGTTCTGCTTCACAACTAGCTGTGTGAGCTTGGGCACTTGCCAACCTCTCTGAATCTCATTTCTTTATCTATACAATGAAAAGGATTTCAGTCATTATTTTTCCATGGGGTACTATTGGGGTCAAACAATTCTTTCTTGTTTTGGACCTTCCAAGACATAGTAGTGCATTTAGTACACCTACTCTTCAGGTACTAAGTGCTAGTGGCACATCCAGTCATTGTGATGGCCAAAAATGCTCCCCCCAATATTTCCAAATGCTCCCCAGGACAGGAGGTAGTACACACCACCTCTAAGTGGAAAGCACTGGATGTCCTTCATTGTTTCTTTCACGGCTAATTTTCTCTGAGTCTAGGAGTCCCCTGGCTGGAGCCTCCTGCTCTGAGATTTCTGTAAGTGTGGCTTACTCAATGAAAAACCACAGCATGAAGGCACCTGAGAGGACTGCACTTAAAAATCAATGGATTGCTCTCAAATTAAAGAGTGTGTGTCAAAGTATGGACAAGCAACCAGGTTAAGGTTGTTGCTGGACTCTAATGTAGGGCACCTCCAGAGGGTCTTTAAGTATAAAAAAGAAATGCATGCACATCTCTGAGCACCCGGAGGCTCTAGGAGAGGATGGACCTAGTTGTGCAAGGACCTCAGCCTGGAGAAGCAAAGGCGATGCTCTGGCAGTCGGAATACATTCCACTGGATTCCCTGAGCTTGGTAAGGAAAATGAGTCAGAAAGGGTATCTCAGGCAGAAAGGGCCCAGAAAACAGATTAAAGATGGTGGGAAAGTGGTATTAGAAGAACTTGATCACTAACATGACTTTGAAATAGATTTTTAAAAAATCAAGATGCCTTGAGCACATCGGCAAAATCACATACAACTCTGTAATTTGTACCCGCTTTCCCTTCATTGTTGAATTATCTAATGACTGCAAAAGGACAAGAAAGCTGAGGGAGGAAAGGGAAGAAAGCTAAGCTTCTTAATAGAATTCAAATTACAAATTTCTTAAAACAACCTAAAAGGTATACCACATGAGGAAAAACTTTTAAAATAAGACCCAAATTCCCATCAACCATAGGTGAGAAATTGATTTGATATCAAAATTTAAATATTTCCATTCATTAAAGAACATCACAGCTAAAATAATATGTGACAAGTTGAAAGAACGTATTTGCAAAATTTAAAGCTAACAAGGGCAAATATCTAGAACAAACAAGAAATCCCTACAGATCAATAAGGAAATAGGCAGGAAGACCAACAGGAAATTGGTCAAAGATTATAAACAGCCAGCTCACAAAAGGGGAAACCCAGAGGGCTAGTGTACGGAGGGATGCTCAGGCTCATCCATAGTCAGAGCTTTGACCACAACAACGAGGCCTGTGAGATGAACAAAAAGTGGAGGTATCAGGCAATCTTATGTGCTGGCAGAGACACAAGGAAATGGAAATACTTGTACCTTTCTGGAAGATTCTTGATGCATGTAGCTCTGATAGACAACAGCTAGGAGTATTTAGCCAAATTTATGACCCAGCAAACCCATTTCTGAGCATACAGTCTAGAAAATCTCTGGGTGCAAAAAAGAATATGAAAGCTACTTGAGTGTTCATTGTCAGTGGGACTAATACATATGGACAATACACACTTCTGGACACTCTGTAGCAATTAAAAGCAATAAAATAGACGTATACCCAGTAATGTAAAAGATCCCCAAAACAGTGTTCTGAGCATAAAAAGGAATGAGTTCTACAGCCTCATTTAATTTATAAAACTTAAAAGTATATATACACTAAACAATACTAATCATTTCATAAGGATGTAGGCAAAAATCAAACATCTGTGTGAACCCAGTTTCTGCCTTTAGGAACGGAAATGGAGAATAATGATAAAAAGGAAATCGGTCAATCCATAAATTGGCCCGAAGGGATCAATGATAAGAACAGGTCATAAACAGATGATGAACTCAACACAAGTTTCAAAAGGAACACACATAACACACCCACACATCCCCTTTGAGCTGGCTATGGATCTACAACTCAGGAGATGCTACACCCAATGCTTCCATTTCCCACAGGGAAGGGAGCACTGCCATGACTGGGTCGTCTTCACTGCAAATGCTAGCTTGCTGTCAACATAGTGGCTGGTGAGTGAGTGCTTTGTCTGTGGGGGGTTCTTCTCTTTACAGGAAAACTTGGAAGGAACACATGGACTTGTCCTGCTCAACACTGCAAACGAGTAGCCTGGAATATGCCCAAAAACGAAGAGAAGAAATGCCCTGGAACCTGCACAATGTTGCTGACCCAGTAAATGCCGACACCTCCCCCGTCACAGGCCCTGCTTCCTTGTTCCTGAAAGCTTGTCTTTAACTCTGACTTCACCTGAAGCAAAAGGCAGTTTATAAAGGATTGAGGATTTCTAAGTATTCAAATTTTGTTTTTCATACCAAAAGGAGCTGGGCAAGAGGCTTGTGGTTCTCTTTTCCACACATGACTTTCAGGGCCAAGTTGTGACAAACGACCTACCACACACTGGATGGCTGGTGAGGGGAAACAGGTCCTAGCCCATTTCTAAGAGAATTAACTGTCAGAAATTAACCCCAAGAGTTGGAGTAAATGGATGAGTGCCATCAGGTAATGGCAAATAGAAAGGGCAAGCTGGCAGCGGGAGCTCCCCTGGTGTGGAGAGGACTCGTTGCAAAAGAACTTGAGATAAAGGACGTTACGGCTTCAGGGCCAGCTCCTTGAGGAGCCTTCCCTGACTGCCCTTGCTGGACCAGGGGCCCTCTGGAGGTCATGGGGCGGGGGGTGTCTCTCTATTTAGCCATTAACACATGTCTCAATGCCTATTTACTTGTCTGTCTCCCCCACCCCACCCCCAGGGACTTTGTATTACAGTGCCTGCCACCTAGCAGATGTTCAATAAATGCTCGGAGAACAAATGAATGAGGTAGTGAACCAACCACTTTCTCCCAAAAATAAGAATAAAGCATACATTGGTGCAATTAGGCAAGTGTCCTGGTTCACTTAACAGATTTAGTGGAGAACTTATGCCCAACACAGAGGTATTACAGTGAAATGAGCTACCCAGAGACCCACTTTCCATGGCATTTAGGTTCTACATGGTGGGGGTGGGAGGGAGGATACATAATAAACCCAAAAAACAACAAGGTTGTTTCAGACCTAAGTGCTTAAAAGACAACAAAATGGTTGTGTAAGCACAGTGGGATAATGTGCAGGAGGGAGGCGACTTTACTAGTCCAGGAAGACTTCTCAGAGGAAGCAACCTCTGAACTGAGTTCTGAACATCTGGTAGGAGGCACAGAGCCATAGGAGCTGAGCACAAAAAGCAGAGGAGATGAGAACAAAAATCCCACCCTGTTGCTGTTCTGTAGAAAGAACAGGAAAGTTATTTTTACTGAGAAAGAATAAAAAGCAACCCCGAGGGTCCTGCGTGTTTGTGTTGCAATTTGTACTTATCAAAGAAAAGGCGTGGCATGTGCTGACTATGCCCATGTGCTCAGTGTGTACAACTGGCAAAATCCCAGGCGGCTGCCTGTTTTTTATGCACTCAGAATATAGGGAAGCTGACAAAGCTCCTTCAAAGAGCAGTTCCTACAAAGCAGATCTTTATCTGCATCTGTAATGATCTCTTATCTGCATTTGTAATGATCTCTAGAGCTGCTGATGAATCGCCTCAGCATCACAGAACTTCACGAATTGCTTTTACTGGATTTGCTACAAATGGCCCATGGACACCACTGCATTTTTTGAGCTGAAAGGACCTTTTAGGGTCACTAGTCCATTTGCAACTCTAGTCTCTACACAACATCTCTGTGTGTGGCCAATGAGAAGAGCAACGAGGCCTCACATAGGGCCCCCATCCTGGGGGCCTCTGGATGGAGCCTCTGTGGCTTTATTTCAGACATAAAACAGGATGGAAAGTTTCCCATTACAGATCCACATTGAGCTTGCCCTTGGAGAATTGACCATTACTCACTAATGCCTAAATGTGTTCTGAAATCCTCGCGTGTGGGCTGGCTGCTTGGATTAGCATCGATCCACTTTTCCCTACAAAGACAGTACTCCCCGACTAGGAACGTGCTGTCTTCACGGGAAAAGGGGGGAACTATGTACGAGCTTTCTACCTCACTTAGCTCTGACATAAGAGAGGATGCTTTCAGAAGCACATGCCCTACCTCCAGGCAGTTGGAAGGACCTTTCCTACCATGGTATCACTGTTGTTCTTACTTTAAACATGAATATCTCCAAGGGTTTGAACACTTCTGCCAAAACCTGCTATGCAGCACTAGTGTGCTCCCAGGGGAAGGGGAAAACCAACATAGACACATTCTTTAGAATTCTCAGAGAGTACACCCCTGGAAACAGGGTCCTCTGCAGAATTACCTCACAGCACAGAGCATCCATAGGGACAGGTCTGCCTATCCACACCCCCTGGACAATGAGGGGTCTCTCTCTCTCTCTCTCTCTCTCTCTCTCTCTCTCTCTCTCTCTCTCCTCTCCTCTCCTCTCCTCTCCTCTCCTCTCCTCTCCCCCAAGCTGTGAATGAAGCTTGGAATTATCAGCAGATAACTGTCATTATCCCAGATCCTTTATAAGGGTGACACGCTCACTTGGTTCTTGTTTCTCTTTTTCTCTCTCTCTCTTTTCTCCCACCTCCCCTCCCTTCCCTCTCCTTCTCTCATAAACATGTCATTAGCATTCATGCTCAAATGGCTGCATCACCTGGGTCCTTCTAAACATCCCTTGTGCCAGCTGCCTCCCAACTGACCCCACGGGAACAGAACACCTGAGTCGTACAGCAGACTGTGAGCCTAATGCTCTCCTTACCACTCCACGTGACTAGAAAAGCTGGAGAATTAGATACAGTGTACATACACCCACATGAATACATATGTGTGTATGTGTGTGTGTATTTTGACATTTTGTTCAAATGTTTGAGTTTACATCTACCTTCCTGGACATAGCCCCCCCTCAGTATACTCATTAGGCCCCACAGCTGGCGGTCGGAGCTCCAAGCACGGAACACCCCACTGCCCTTCAGAGCGTCTCATAAAGTCGGGCATTCTGAGCTCCACCACAGGGCTTTGACGGCCCTTTGTTTTTGCAGAGGCCCTGTAACCACCACGGCCCAGTTTCCCACCAGGACCCCAGGGGCTTGTGAGGGAAGATAACCAGGGGCTCTGTTACTGAGGACACAGCGCCCACCTGGCCCCACACCACGGACACGGGTGGACGGGCACAGGTGGGGCAGGAGGAAAGACCTGAGCAGCCAAAGCCCTAGAGCCCAGCTCAACTCACCTTGAACAATACAGGCACCCAGGTAGGCAGCATCGGAGAAGGAGCAGAGCAGGCGACCGTGGAAAATATCTCTTTTAATCTGCAGGTACAAAAGGTACCTGCAACACAAAAGGAGAAAGTCACTCTAAGTTTTGGCGAAGGCCTGGGGGAGGTGGAAGGACTGTGCTTTATCCACCTGAATCACCAGAGCACTACCCAGCTCCGAGGAGTCGGGGAGACTTGCCAAGCCCCTGGGGAGGGCAAGCAGGGGGAAAATGAGGGGCCCTCTGAATTCAGGAAATCTGAAGTGTCTGTGTCAGCTTCCAAAGCTGGGTGATGGGTCCTTTTCAAATAAACATGAGAAGGACCAAGGAAAGCTGTAAGGCCAACAGCAACGGTTCCTGGCAGGAAGTCCCTCCCGCATGACCCCAACCACGGTCACTATCACCACCACCCACACCTCCAGCGCATGCTTCCAAGTTCTGTGGGAAACAGTCAGGAAATGGATTTAATCAGTGTTCGGAGACCAGTCTGCAGGGCACAGACGCGTGTTAATCAATCTCAAAATGACTTTGTGATGAGGCCAGAAACCCATGTATCCGTAACTAGAGCTGTCATCTAGAGCTCTCCTCTCCTAGAGGGACAGCAAACTCAGATGCCTACAGAGCCAGGCAAACCCGATCATGAGTGACCAGGCTGGCAGAAGAGGCCGGGGAAGCAGCCCAGGGCACTGGACCCCGTGAAGGGCTCGGCCAGCACGCAGCTCCAGCTCGAAACTGCCGCACAGAAAAGCAGGCCAAATGCACCCAGCTTTCCCAGAGAACCAAGGAGCCTGCACTTAGAAGCTGGGAACAAAAAAGGGGCTACCTTGGGAAGCCTGACAACTCAATGACTGAAATAACCACGCAGGATGGTCTGATTATAAGAATTTCCTGACTGAAGGGGCTATGGAGGGAAGTCACATTCTGCGGCCTACACGGTGGATTGATCTCCACCTCGAGCAAGGCCTCTCCATTGTTTTCGCACATCGAAAACAACATACTTAAAATGTCAGAGTGATCTCTTCTCCAGACATCCAAAGGGAAGCACCCAGGAAGGGGTAAGCCCAACATCCCTCGTCATCGTTCTCACCCACGTACCTCTTGAGCAATGTATGTGGAATGTCCACTGTCCTGCACCGGCCAATGTCAAAGAAACATGTACCTCTCCATGTGCTTTCCATCCAGCCCTAGAGATTTCCCTGCTTTGCTCTCTCCTACCTCCTTAATCTGCCACCAGTGGGTTTCGTGTGAACCTTTCCTATGTCTTCCCCTCTGATTCTAATGTCGAAAATGAAAAACTGCTCTTCTCTGGAGCATTATCTCACTCCCTTGAGATTTTGCTTCTGGGACTAGCTCCCAAAACCTTGGTTCGTAATAAACTCTTTAAACCTTTTTTTAGGTTAGGAACTTCTTTCATACACAAAGTAAAATCCTGTGAATTTGAAATGCTGCAACAAATTTTATTTTTAAAACTACCGTAGCGCCAAACAAAAAAGTACACGTGCGCCCAGTTCAGCCACAGGAGGGGGGCACGCCGTGTGCAAGCCCTGGCCCAGGCTCATTCTGTCTGTCCCTCTCTCCTCCTTGATGATCAAGCTGCTCTGCAGACTTCCTTGCCTTTCTGAGCCCGGTTGATTCCTCCATTCTAGACTCAGGCCTGGGTCTGCTTCTTCTGACTAAGGTCGCGTTACAGATGTGCGCAGATTCTTTCTGTGGTTATTTTAGAGTTTAACTCAGAGATCAATCTTTTTACTTGGGATGGGGTGAGGACACCACTCAATCAGTCTCAGTAACCACTTAATCTGATCTTCACGCAGCCTGTGATTCGCCATACGCACAGCCCTGTTTTAAGGACTAAGAAACGGAGGCTCAGCGGGGTGACTAACACTGAGATCACACAGCTGCTGCCAGTGGAGCTTAGGGTTTCTGGGTGCTGGTCCCTGAGAGTACATGGGACACACAGAAGGGTCCAGTGGTCACTGCTGTTTCCATGACAACTCTTTATCCCACACCTGCTTGTGCTGTGCACTGTGATGGGCCCTGGGGACACGGTGGAGGCTCAAATAAGACTCTGTCCCCAGTTTTGTATGGTATGTGTGCAGAGGATAAAGGTGGTCCCTGATAAATTCCCTGTGTAGAGTTTGGTGTGCGTTTTGTCAGAGGAACAATGTCACACTTGGTAGACAAGGACCCCGAGTAGCTCCCGGAACCCGTGCCTCTCACACTTTAACAAGCACACACGTGTTACCTGGAGGTCCTGTTAGACCCTGACCTCTGACTCAGTAGGTCTGGGTGGGGCACAAGGATCTGTATTTCTAGTCATTTCCCTGGTGATGCTGGGCTGAAGGTCCATGGAGCACACTTTGAGTACTAAGGTTCTAAGCCAGTGGATCTCAGCCCTGACTGCACATTAGAATCACCTGAGGGAGCTTCGGAGCAATACCAATGCTAAGGACCCTACCCTAGACCCAGTGAAATCAGAATCTGGATCCTCACCAAAAAAGTGTTTATGAGTGTTCACAGCAGCATTGTTCAGAGTAGCTAAAAATGAAAAACCCCAAGTGACCATCGACTGATGAAAGGATAAAAGAAATGTGAATGCCATGGAACAGCATTTGGCCATGATTCACGCTACAACATGGGTGAACCTTGGAAACATTACACTAAGTAGAAGCCAGTCATGGAATACTTCATATTACATGATTCCACTTATATGCAGTGTCCAGAAGAGGAAAATCTATGGAGACAGAAAGCAGATGAGTGGCTGCCAGGGAGTGACTACCCGGGTAGGGGTTTCCCACCGGGGTCATAAAAGTGTCCCAGAATTAGATTGTGGTGACAGGGCACGACTTTGTGACTGGCTAAACCCATTTAAGTGTGGACAATAAATCTACCAAAGAAATAAATACTTTTGAAAACCCAAATTGACTTAAAATAGTGGTGCTCAAATTTTGACATGCTTTAAAATTATCTGGAGGGCTTATGAAAATGCAGATTGCTGGGCCCATCCCAGGTCAAAGGCAGGAGCCAAATACCCAGGCGACGTTGATGCTGCTGGTGTGGAGATCTCACTGTGCAAAAAGGTCGAGCAATATTCGAAATGATCAAATCTTTCCTTTTTTAAAGATTGTAAACGACCAGGCCAAAGGCCATGAAGCTTCTATTCTACTTGCTAAATGTATGCATTGAACAGCAAGCGTTCCTTTCCACTCTTTGATGTGTTTAAAAGTAAAAAAATAAAATATTCAAATGACTATTTACTGATGAATGAGAGGTTTGGCTTCTAATCCCACAAATCAGAAATCAAATTTGACAAGAGATTCCTGAAAAAGGAAAAATCAGCTTGCACGACATCCGAGCTTGCCTGGGCCCTTCATCTCAGTGATCTCCAGAGATAAACATGGATTATTGTGGATTCAACATAATCCTCTGAGCCTTAAAAATGGCTTCAGGTGCAAGTACTCATTTTTTTAATACAATAGCCACTAAAAAATGATGATGATGCGTCTTCCTTTAGTGTCACACCTGCATGAAAGGATTATGCAACAAAAGGATCTGGGACTTACATCATTGTGCCACCATTAACGAAATTGCTTCTCTACCTGGCCCGCTACGCACTATAGCACTTAGAAAAAAAAAGGATTGTAAGATGATGGCATAAATGGAGAAATAAAGAAGGATAAAAAATGATTTCAAATATCCTTTTTAGTGAATATTTTTTGTTGTTTTCCTATTTTAAACCTGTCGTTTTTCTCAATGTTTCTTTACCCCGAGGCATGGTCATGAATGTGATCTTAGCTTCTCATGTAGTAAATTCACCTTAAATTTTAGATTAATCTTACAATAAAATAATTTTTCATACAAGAAAAACTAAATGTTTCCGAGGCAGGGTTTAAGCCCTAAGAACCTGGGGCATTCCACAGCTTTTTGACTGGTTTTGAACACTGAGGATGGTACTAAGCAAAGTCCACCTCTCCTATGCAAGGGCTGAGCATCATCTTAATTTCCTTCAGAGACATAAAAATGTTCCTGATTTTCTACTGCTCATACCTTAGTTATTTAGTCCAATGCTTGTAAATGCTGGCAAATTTAATTGAGACGGATTTAACTAGTGTTATTAGCTAAAACTTTCTTCTCTTTTACTACCACATGGAACATTTGACATGTATCAATTTTTATCCTCCAGACAAGAGAATAAAAAAAACAAATGACAAAAGTGAGCCATTCTGGCCCCTGGTGGATCTCCCTAATTATACTGTTAGCACCACCCAGAGAGCAGGGCAAATCAATCAATCAATCGCTCTCTCTCTCATATATATATATATATATATTTGAGTATATGTTGCATATATATATAAACTCAGATAGACCCTGCACCCTGAGCTATGCAGAGAGTAGGAACTGAAGAAGAACTTACCAAATCAGTGAATACATGTTTGAGCCGTCAGCAAGCCAAATACTGCATAATTCCATTCGCATGAAATGTTCAGAACACGTAAAGTCATAGAGACAGAAGGAGGTTAATGGCTGCCAGGGGCTGGGGCAGAGGAGACTGAGTGGTGCCTGCTAATGGGTACAGTGTTTCCGTGTGAGGTGATGAGAAAATGCTCTGGAATTTGGTAGTGGTGATGGTTGCCTCACACTGTGAATGTACTTAATGCCAATGAATTGTGCATTTTGAAATGGTGAAATCAATTTACGTTACGTGAATTTTACATCAAATTTAAAAAACACAGCAGGCCAGATTGTAAAATTCTCACTGCCATTTATAATGGCCATAAAAAGCACAAACCTCACTAAATGGTTGTACGTCAATTCATAATAGAGAACGGGACCATCTGCTCCCTTTGAATGTCACCTCAGTGCCATTACGGTCTAGCTTTACCAGACATTCATGGGTAATGAGAAGGCAAAATATCCAAGAACCCAGCACATCTCCCCACAAACAATGATCAGCGAACTGCACTTGTTTCTGTTGCATTGGTACCTGTGTGGGTTATTCTGAGAGATGACTATGCAGTAAGATTTGCAGTCACCAAATCAGAGCCTCATCAAGAGTTAAGCACAGAACGGCTCTTCCCCATCCACTGAATTGGCCCTTTCAGGACCCTGCTCAGCTGCACTGGCCCAGGCTGTTCATGGAAGAAAAACCCCCAGAAGGTGGACTGAATGTGGCTCCAGCAGAGGGAGACAAGAAAGGGGGAGGCCTGAGAACTGGAAAATTCAGAGAGTGGGCTGAGAGGAGCCTACAAAGAGGAAGAAAGCTAGCCTCACCATCAGTCATTTAGCAAGTGGAATGCGTGAGGACAAACAGTCCATTCTATCAAGTGATCTTTTCCCTCCTAGAAAAGCTTAGATCCAGAAGATAGGCCCCAGGGGCTTCTCTCGCTATGAATTTGCCCATATCCTAAAGACAGTCATCTTCCCTTTATTTTTAGCACCCCACCATCAGATGTTTTTGGAGAGCACCTCCTCCTTACAACCGCTGTTTTGTTGTGCAGTTAATTACATTCCCAATGACGAGAGTTTGAAAAATCCCGAGACAATTAAGTGCGAGAGAAACCTTCCAAGCCAGAATGCTGAGCTGAGCGCCTGCTTCCTTGAGGCTTTCAGTTCCAGACAGGAGGCACAGCTAGCCTGCAAGACTCGGAGGCCCTAGCTGGTTAAGGGGGCACGTTAAATATAAAACAAATGAAAGATACCTTGTGAGCTCTTCTTTAATCTTCAGGGGTTCATGTGGGTAGAATTTCACTCTAAAGCACATGGTGTATGGTGGATGAGCTGAAACATCATAAAGAAAAGGCATGAGAAAAGCAGCAAAACACCATGGACTCAAACACACCCAGGAAAGTCAGCTGTGAAGCCTTATAGCCTGGCCTGGGGGTGGGGGCAGGGAGACGGGGATTTTTCTGGACGAAGCAGGTATCATGCCCAAGAAAACAAAGCCACTGTGGCAACAAAACTCAAAACTCTCAACAGGACACCCAAGCCAAATGCAGGCAGGACACAGGAGATCTAGTCCGGCAGCACATCCTTCCACATCACAGCTCCCCCTCACCTCTCCATTCTCTCTGGGTCCCAGCTTCAAGTAACAGCCTCTCTTGTGATTCTTCCCATCCCTTCATGACAAACTGCGCATAAGCGCCATTCAGGCTTTTGGCCCTCGTAAAACATCCTTCAGCCTGTGAGGTGGAAAAATGTCGCTGCACATGACTAGCTTTCCCGAAGCAATGGTGCCGGTGAACTAAATTTGAGATTTTTAAAATGGAGTCAGCCATGCACAGACCCTACTTTGTGTATTTTTCATATTATTTTAGTGTTATCTATCTATGAGGCAGTCACTTGTCTGAAAATAAATACTTTTATAAGTTGCTGATTTGGCTAAATCAAGATAGTACTAAGCAGCCCTGGCCGGTGTGGCTCAGTTGGTTGGAGTATTGTCCCGTAAACTGTAAGGTCGTGAGTTCAGTTCCTGGTCAGGGCACCTGCCTGGTTGCAGGTTCAGCCCCTGTCAGGGCACATTCAGTAGACAACCAATCGATGTTTCTTTCTCTCTCTCTCTCCCTTCCTCTGTCTGGAATCAATGAATATATCCTTGGGTGAGGATAAAAAAAAAAGATAGTACTATGCAGACTGAAACTGTGGTTGAGATCCATGATTCTGGAATGTTCTAATTGCATTAAATATCCACAACTCGATGACCAGCTAAGGGAATTCTACAGGATTTCTGACACTTTTTATAAGACCACTGTTGACTTGTAGTATTAACCTAAAAAAATGCACACAAGCACAGTAAAATGCATGCAGATTTCAGGTAACATATAAAATGAGCATCTTATAATCAAAGAAAGACAATGGTTATTATTACTATCCCTACAGATCTAACATACCCACCCATTTCTCACCTTTGTACCAGTATGGCTACTTGGGATCAGCTCTGAGTCTCCATCTATGAAACAACATCCTACTCTCCCCCAAACTTCTATTCTTCCCCAAATCCCTATTGATTGTAAGCAGAGGTTAAATCATCAGCCAGCTCTGCAATGTCTGAGGCTATTCTGTATGCAGACAAATTCTTTATGTAAAAAGGACTATCAGCATGAAATATGAATGTATGATGAGGATAATTTAATAAGGAAAACAATTCTTAAAAATAATTTGAAAGAAAGCATCCAAGTCGCAGGGAAACAGCAGTATCTTGCTGGCTATCTCAGCAGAGAAAAACTGATTAAAAACACACACGCACACATATGTCAGAGCTTTCCATTCAATGCTCTGCTTCACCACCAGGAACTAGCAAACTTCTTAGCTGATTTGGGTGCTCCTAACCCAACCCTGTGTTCCCTAGATTTAAGAAAGGAAACACTTTTCTGGAACACAAGGAGAAAATGGACACCTCCTATACAGCAACAAAACACAAAGAAAAATACAAGTGATTCTTCAATCTTTCACAACACCTAGAAACTCAGTTTTGCCTCACAATATTTTATCTTTACACATTTGCCAGACTTCTTTAAATTGTTTACACCACCGCCTTTAGAGAATTAAAACTAATGAGTATTTTATTATAAAACCCAAGGATTGTCCTAAATAGAAAAATTGAAGAGATTTTGTAAGAGAAGAACAACAGAGCAAAAAACAGAAATAACATAAGGAAGTTTTTTTTCTTCCTTTCATTAAAGTCTTCAAAATTAATACATGTTTAAGCACAACCAATGAAGATAGACAGACAGATGGAGAGGGAGGGGAGGAGTGGGGGAGAGAGAGAGAGGCCATTTCCTTTCACTTTCTTTCATTTTGTCTATTTTTCCCATCTGTACCTCAGGTCCTCACCCTACCTCAAGCTTTCCGCCACAGTGAACAACCTCGTCTACATTCTTGCAGCCCTTTTACATCTTCATCCAAATACATGCCACCATGATTACATACGTGAGAAATTCTTTTATAATTTAGTCTCACAAAACAAGATCATACTACAGATGTTTCTCTTGCTTTTCTCACTTAATTCTATATTCTGCCCACTCCTCTAGGATGGTAAAGATCTATACTAACTACATAATAATTCACATTATGAATAAACCAGAATTTACTCCACCACTTCCGCTCTTCTCTTTTATCATCATTCAGGTTATTTCTATATTTTTGCAATTCAAACTATATAAATATATACATACACATATATATTTATAAAAGAATAAATGTATATCTATTTACATATTTGTACAAGGACATATGCACAAGGATATATATTTATAAAATGTATAATTATGCATATATCATTGAATACTTGTGTTTTTATTTCTATAACACAGCCTCCCAAAATTTGAACTGTTGGGTCAATAGGTATGGGAACATATCTTAAAGACAGCAAAAAAATAAAGTCACAGAAGAAGGTCCCAAACTAGAGCTGCCATTTTTTTTCTGCCACCTCATCAGCATGTCTGTTTACCGTGACCTAGGCTGGCTTCAATAGCAATCTGAGCTCATCACACTCATACCAAGGATCAGGCAGCGAGGCTCACAGGCTGAGCACACCAGGCAGCATCTTTGAGGACCCCTGACTGTAGGAAGTCCTTCCTCCTAATCACCCTCGTTCCAGGACCTCGAGCTCGAGAATGGTCTGATACTTCTCCTACACAAAGAGCTTTTCCATCATTTGAAGATGGTGCTTATGGTCCTTCTGAGTCTTCTCTAAAATAAACATCCCCAGTTCTTTTAACTGTTCCTCATGTGAAGCAGTTTTGAGTGTCCTCACCTGGGTATGTTCCTGCCTACTCTGTATTTCCTCAAGCATGGGGTCCCATGGGGTTGCCACATCTGCTCAGGTAAGGGGACCATCACCAGCATCACATTGTACATAATTGTTACATGACTGGACATAACGATCACATAAACTTCTAAAGTGTCTTTCTCTCAGATTCATCCAGTATCACTGACCCCAAAAGGAGTTTCCCTGTAAGGAAAGGAGCACATGATTGTCACACAGGGAACCATAGGCAGCACCAGGGACCAGCCCTGACAAGAAGCTCAACCCCATTGCCCAGGCCTGAAGAAGTGGAGCAGGCTTCTTCTCTAAGAACTCACTCAAGGCTCTGGATGTAAAATTATATTATACAGCAAGCAGTAAAGCTGAGGGAGGCTTCTTCACAGGGTTGGAACCGGCTAAAAAGATAAATAATTTTTCCCCAAAATGTTGATCTAGTTATGGATGACAAGATTTATGAGGGCATGGACCTATGTGTCTTATTCGGGTTTTTATCCCCAGAGCTTATTACTGATAAAAGATTGTCTCCACCTGTCTGGTTGAATGAATGAATGAATGAATGATCCCCAATATTTCAGGCAGATGTCAAGAACAGCCAGCCCTGCTGTCACATTCACCCCATCAAAATAGTTCCATAGTCTGAATTATGATGGCAATTTCTAGGGTTTATATTTGAAAATTGCTGGTCCTACAGCTCAACTTCTGCCTTTCAATATTTGGAACAAATTCAGAGACTCTAGGCTTGGTTAGAATAGCTACTTCTAGGAAAAGGATTAATTCATTCAATAACAAATACTTCTTGGGCACCCACTGGGTACCAGGTACAGGTTTAGATGTACAAATAATAACTGTAAACAGAAAAAAAAGTCTGTCTTCATGGAGAACACATTCTGGTGGGATTTTATATACAGATATAAAATCAAAATAAACAAGATATATAGGACATTCAAAGGTCATAAGTGCTATAAAACACAATAAAGCAAAATGAACGTAAGTGCTGAGAAAATACCACCCCAACTTCTGTTCCCTTTTTTCATCCCAACTATAACCAAATCCACGAAAGTAAGTACAATTCTATTTTCTACCTTCTAGAAAACCAAATAAGAGAGAAATCCAATTATTTAAGATTTTAAATCATTAAACAAGAGGATGGGAAAAAAGTCACCCCCAAATATGTTGGCACGGGTCTGGGATCAAAAGCCCAGCTTCTGAGCACTGGCATGCACCCTATCAGCTGTGTGAATGCTAGAAAAGGGAGACTCCCCAGTCAACAGCTAGCATTCACTCCCTGGAACACATCTAAGGTCACAGTCCCCTTGTGGAGATGAGCCTGTCCTCTTCTCCAGACATCTAAGCATCTCTTCCATTTCAGCATCCATGTCTTTTTATTCTTAAGCTACAGAGAAAGAAGGATGAAGTGAAGGATGACTCTTATCTGTGCCAAACATTTGGCGCAGAATGAGTAGAATGAGACACGTCTAATGAAGGACTTATCTGCAGAGCAGGAAGCACCTGGCATGGAGGTAACACGTGGGCAATAAAACCCACACTCTACCCTGGGGCCCCACCCCGATCGTGTCGTCATGAGCAGCCACTGTGCAGCTCCACTAGACTAGACAGTGTGGTCACCCCAGGGGGGAAGACACCGCAGAGCATCTCCACTATGGAACTGAAGCTCCAGCCGCAGTGACAGAGACACATGAGATGGTGGCATACCCAAATTTGCCAGGGGATGAGTCCCTGAATTTTGAAGAAGACTTCCAACAGTGGCCCTCAGCAAGCCAGCTAATTTCTCTGTGCCCCGCTCTGGAAAGGGGGCAGCACCAGGGGCTGTTTCGACTTCCCATGGGTGTTTGAGCAGATTAGCGGGCTCTTGGTGCTGGCACACAACACATGATCGAAAGGTGGGCTTTTGTTTTGTGGGGGCAAACGTGGAGAACAGAAGGGGCAGCTGGAAATGGGAGGGGGGAGACGGAGAAGGCTGCGTTAAATTCAACAACTCAACAGCTGAAAAACACTTAGACATGTAAGTGCTAAAAATTAGAATACCACTGAGTGGCAGAGAAGGGGAAAATCCACTTAAAAATGCCATGAGCATATAATGGCAGAGAAAAGAGTAGGACTGGGGAGGCCAAGTGTCTCCAGGGGGGGAGCTCAGTGGCCCCTTTTTGCATCGGCAGATCCCAAGGTATCATCATTTGGGTAGTTTGTTAACAGTGAGAGCATGGGGAGAAGAACAGGCATTTACGAAGCAGAGACAGACCTTCTCATCTCTGCTTAGAGACCTTGCCCAGAAACAGGCATGGGAATATCAAAGGTTCAGGTGAGCAGGCTCCCAGGTAAAATTGAAAAAAAAGAAAATCTTTGTTTTTTAACCAACAGCCATCCTCAAATCTTCGCAGAAACAAATAGGGCATTTCGGTGAGTGACACATCACTTAACAGCTTTTCTTAAAATGCAGAGGTCTTCCTCCAACCATTGTAAATAACTATAGAATAAGACATAGCTTCATGAACAGACACAGGAAATCATTATCTCCCTCATATACATTCTGGCGGACAGCTACGAGAAATTTCCCCAAACTCCTTTAAACAGTAGTTGAAATACAGAGCCTGTGGCTCTGGCCAGTAGGAGAGCAATTCCTGCTCCTGCAATATCTGTATCTTGTGCCTCCCTCTCCTCTGGAACTGTATTGAAAAGGAAAATATGACCAACTTGTCAAACTTTTAGAATCTGCAGAAATATTTCAAAGGGTCTGGTGTTGCAGAAAGGACCACAAACACCCAGCAAGTAAGAGGCTTACTTTTCAAATGACCCCAAGTAGGCATCAGGGGATCCTGGCCTTGTCTGCACAACTGACAGCTTCTGATTCCTAACCAAATGAATGGTGTCTCTCCCATGTCTTTCCAGAGGACATCAGAGTGAGAACTGAGGAACATGCCACCACTTCTTTGATGAAACTGCTCAGGCATACAAACTCTTTCTGCACATGTGCAAAATGACACTTGGACACCAAAACCACCAAGCATTCCTCATTCATTCAGCAAACTATAACTCTGGGTATATGTTCAAGCAAACCAGCCACAGAGAACTGCTCTCATAAGGACTGCTCTCCAAGTTGGAAATGATTATCATCATTCAGCCACAAGTGTCACTACCATCAGCATCAACAGCAGTAATAATCCCCCCAACACTTTTTTACTAAATGACAACCAGCAGCCTCCAGGATGTTACTGGCACTGTGTTGCCTCTACTTTCAAAGCAGAGATTTATTTTTAATGGTATTTAACTCACCCTCCTGCTGTTACAGCCCTCTCTTCTGCTTTGATCACACACAGGCATACTAGACACCCACACATGCACACACTGAGTGCAGCCACATTCTAAGAACTCTCTTAGGGGACACTGGAGCACTGAGCAGCTTCCTCACAAATTCTTGTTCTTGGAGTTCTCTGCCTCCCTATGCTGTTCAGGAAAAGCTCTAACAGGGGCTTTGTTGTCTAACATGTCTAATGTCAAGTTCACCATGTGCACACATTGCTATGGCCAAACTGAAACTCTCAGCTTCCATTTCCTCATCTGTAAAATGGGGATAATAATGGAAACAATGACACAGAGTAGGGATCAACAAAATTTCTTTGTAAGGAGCTAGAGAATTAACATTTTTCAACTTTGTGGGCCTCAAGGTCTCCATTTCAACTACGCCACTCAGCTGCTGTAGTGTGACTGCAACCACAGACAAGATGTAAATAATAAAACACTGAAATCTGAACTTCATATAATCTTCATATGTCACAAAATATTGTCCTTTGCTTTTTTCCCTAATCGCTTAAAAATATGAAACCAATTCTTAACCTGCAGGCATACCAAACCAGATGGCAGGCTGGGTTTGGCCCTAAGGCCATAGGTTACTGACCCCTGAAATTGAGACCACTATGAGGATTATATGAGTTAATGATGTAAAGCACTCAGCTGACTGCTTGAGACCTAAGTATTCAATCATAGGAGTTATTATACACCTGGGCCTAGGGTGTAGCAACCTGAGAATTTTAGCCAAAAAAACAAACAAACGAACAAAAAGACTTAGCAGCCCTAGCTAAGTAGTTCAGTTGGTTAAACCATTGTCCCAATACACCAAGGGTGAGGATTCAACCCCCCGTCAGGACACATACAAGAATCAACCAATAATGCATCAGTGAGTGGAACAACAAATTGATGTTTCTTTCTTCCTCTTTCTCTCTCAAAAAAAAATTAGCATAAGTACAAGACACTGGGGGAAGCCCTGGCCAGTGTGGCTCAGTTGGTTGGAGCATCATTCCATAACCAAAAGGTTGTGGGTTCGATTCTCTGTCAGGGCACATACCTAGGTTGTGGGTTCAATCTTCAGTCCATGCATGGGGGCATGTGACCCCCAGTCCTGATGCATACAATCCCTGGTCCAGGTGCCGATCCCTGGTCTGGGTACATACAAACAATGCTTCTCTCTCACATCGATGTCTCTCTCTCACCCTCCCTCTTTCCCTTCCTCTCTCTCTAAAAGCAATGAAAAAAAAAAAATGTCCTTGGGTGAGGATAAAAGAAAAAGAAATTGTGGGAAAGGAAGATGGTGGCAGAGTAGGTAGAAGTTACACTCACCCCCTCCCAGCCCTGAACTGGAATTACAACTAAATTAAAGAACAGTCAACCTGAATAATCAACTGAAGATCAGCTGAACAGAAGTCTTACAACCAAGGATTTACACAAGAAGCCACATTGAGATTGGTAGGAAGGGCAGAGATATAAAAAGGTCTGGCCCCACTCCCATGGGTGACAGCTGAGATTATGGAGGGATATCTCAGTTGCAAAGCTTCCACTAAGAAACATGGGATCTCAACCCCATGACGGGCTCCTCAGTTCAGAGCAACAGAGCCAGGGAGAGGTGCCTACATAACATCTGGCTGTAAAATTTGTCAGGGATTCTGTCCACCAGGGAGAGACTAGAAACCCAGGCCTCCCCATAAAGGGCCAATGCAGAAAATTTCTTCACAGCTACTCACCCTGAGCTCCAGAAGAGGGAGAGTGGCTGGAGTTTACAGAGTCTTGTGAGGACAGACTGGGCTATTTGGCTTCAGAAAGAGTGCTGAGAGGTCAGCCACCAGAATCCCTGTGCTGAGTTCCTCTCCTACACTGCTCACAGACACCATCTTCCCTGGGGTGAAACTTCCCCTCCAATCTGCATCAGCATAGGGGGACTGCACAATCCCATTCGCCTGGCCCCATTGTAGCCCCACCTGAGCTCAAGCCCTGTGAAGGAGTTTATTCCCTTAGCCTGTGATATAGACTCTCTAGAAGGGATTCTGAGGACAAACTCAAGAAGAATCCAAATCAGAGTTGTATGGCTCTTGGAAAGAGACCATTTCTCCTCCCAGGCCACCATAGGCCATAGGGCCCCAGTCCCATGCCACCTGGAGTGAACCACTCCTAACAGCTATAGTAGCCTTTCCAAGAACCAGCCAGAGGGGCCCCAGCAGCCCCTCTGTGCCAGCCCAGAGTGCCCTGTCCCTAGCAGTTATAGTGGCCCTACCCAGCACCCCACTGGAGAAGCCACAGTAGACCCTCCAAGTGCTAGTCCGGAGCACCCCACTGGAACAGCATAGTAGCACCTGCAATTACTGCCCAGTCTGCCCCCATAGGGCCACGGTGGCAGTATCCCAATCCACAATGGAGATCCACTGTCCCCATCATGGGAGATGTATTAACTCTACCCTCTGGACTACGAGTGGCTTCATGCTGCTGAACTCGCAGAAGACTCTCTAGAAAATTGGGGCAGAATCTGGACAGAACCAAGCCTAAGAGGGACCTTTTTTCTGCACACAACAGACCAGCGGTCCTGTGCAGAGCCCTCCCTGCACAAGGCCAAACCATAGTCTGTGTGGGCCTAATGAACACTGCTGGCCTCACTCTGATGAACCCCTGAGACCTGGTCCCACCACAAAAGTCTGCTGGCACACAGCAGGTGGAAGTTGACCTTGATGTATCCTGAGACTCTTGCTGAGTGGACTCAAAGTCAGAACTGGTACCAAGTTTGATAACAAATCAATCAGGTGAACACCACTTGCCCCTACTTGGTGACTCACTGAGGGTCTCCCTTAAGCAACTCAAGTGCAGCCAGAGGCTCTTTCAGTAATTGAGGCTAATAGGCAGCTAACAGGAGAGGGCAGATCTCAGAGTCTTGGGCCTTTGACTGACCTGCCCCTTGGGCTCAGTGCTGGTAGAAATCAGCGTTGGTGTGCAGCTAGACCCCTCCCATGCACACCCAGGCCCAGCGGATGCAGTTACAAACTGGATAGCTTTGTAACTCCAAACAGGTAGCCCAGAGCCCAACATGGATCCCCCTCCAAAGGATCCCAGAACTAACACAACCAGTGGTACAGACCACCTCAGGGCACAATCCAAGTAGCTCCAAAAGCAGCATACACAAAGGGAAATCTTGACAGATATCAGCCCCTGTTGGGGTGAATTCAGGTTTGTGGAGCCAGCAGCTCACACTGCAGCTCATATAGGGTGATCAGAGTTGATGCTTATACCCTACCAGAGGGGAAACTCCACCCACAGGTGGACCAACAACAATGAAGGCTCAGCTACAACAGAAGGGCTCACATAACCACACAAGGTACATTCCTGGAACACATAGCTCAGGTGATGAGGGAGACTGTGCCTCTGAGCCCCACAAGACACCTGCTACGTAAGGCCACCATACCAAGGCATAGCAGATCTACTTAATACACAGAAATAAGTATAGAGAGGCAGCTGAAATTGGGAGGAAAAACTGCCCCAAGTGAAAAACAGGAGAAACCTCCAGAAAGAGAACCACATGAAATGGAGGCAAGCAAATGAGCAAATACAGAGTTCAAACCAATGGTTATAAGGATTCTCAAGGAACTTAGTGAGAACTTCAAAATCCTGAAAAACATAGAAGTCATAGAAAAGAAACAGTCGGAAATAAACAACACAATATCAGAAAAGAAGAATACACGAGAAGAAATCAACAGCAAGCTAGAGGAGGCAGAGGACTGAATCAGCTGTTTGGAAAACAAGGTAGCAAAAAGCAACCAAGCAGAGCAGCAAAAAGAAAAAAAGAATTTTTTTAAAAGAAGATAAAGATAGTCAAAGGGACCTCTGGAACAAAATGAATTGTAACAACAACCACATCAGAAGGCTATCAGAAGGAGAAGAGAGAAAGCAAGGAGTTGAGAACCCATATGAAGAAATAATGGCTGAAAACATTCTAATCTGGTGAAAAAAAGATACAGCTTCTTTGACCACAATTGTATGAAACTAGAAATCAATTATAAGAAAAAACTGGAAAACATACAAACACATGTGACTAAATAACATGCTACTAAACAATGAATGGGTGAACAATGAGATCAAGGAAGAAGTCAAAAGTTACCTTGAGACAAATGAAAGTGAATACAAAGCAACCCAAAAACCTATGGGACACAGCAAAAGCAGTACTAAGAGGGAAATTCATAGCATTAAGGCCTACCTCAAGAAATAAGAAAAATCTCAAACAATCTAACTTTATACAGAAAAAACAACAAAGCCCAAAGTAAGTAGAATGAAAAATAATAAAATGAAATAAATAATAAAATAAAATCAAAGCAGCAATAAACATAGAAATTTTTTTAAAAAATCAATGAAACCAAGAGCTGGTTCTTTAAAAAGATAAACAAGATTGACAAGCTTTTAACCAGAGTCATCAAGAAAGAAAGAGGCCCCCCAAAAAATCATAAATGAAAGAGAAGAAGTAACAACTAACACCACAGAAATACAAAGAAGTATAAATAAATATGTATTACAAACAACTATATGCCAACAAATTAGACAACTTGTTCAAAATGGATAAATTCCTAGAAACATACAATGTTCTAAAACTAAATCAAGAAGAATCAGAAAATCTGAACAGACTAATTACAACTAATGAAATCAAAGTAGTAATCAAAAAACTCCCAGCAAACAAGTCTTAGATCAGATGACTTAGTACTGGAAGTCTTAATCACAGC
>VMDR010006452.1:0-45366 GCA_007922815.1 Macrotus californicus | reverse complement strand
GTCCTCCTTTGTGTGAAGACTTTCCTAACCTTATATAAGATCTATGCTTAATAAAACAATGCTTTTTTCCAAGTGTTGTTTGTAACTTTAATATTAAGAGATAGTTATATAAAATTCTATCAATTATATAAGTAAAATTTATAAAAATTATATACAGATGGATGCTGGATATATCCGGCGCTCATCCACACAGGTCATCAGATGGGCGCCAGATATATCCGGCACCCATACCGAAAGGGTTAAGAGGGACCACGATAACATTCGCACCTCAATCACCGAGAAGCACGTGGGCACCAAACGGAACTTTTCCTGAAGACTGACAGAGCGGAGGTCTCCCTGGCCCAGGTGGGGTGCAGGAGTGTTCACTGCACCCTCAGCCCAGACGTCTCCCATGAGCTCCTGCCCCTGCCACTCTAGAATGTGGCGGGACGCTCTTGCTGTCTCGTCCCTCTCACTCACTTTGCCTTCCAAGTGGAGATGATGCCCACCCAGTTGATCAGAGCCTGATATTCATTTGCTGACCCTCAAAATCCAAGCCTGCCTCCTAGTCCTCCACCCACGAGGTCCAGGGGGAGGGAGTCTGGTCACTGCGCCCTGCACCCATTCGTCCACACCGTTTGGTGCAGAAGGGCTGAGCAGCTCAATACTTTCCAGCCTGGTGGCACCTCACAATCATCTGGGGGGCTTTCCAATGATGAACCCTGGGAGCTCCTCTCTGCTCAACCCTAACCCAGTGAGTGGGGTCCCAGCGCGTATCGGCCAAGCTGGCCCAGGGACCTGGTGCTCAGCGACGTCACAGCACCGAGGGGCAGTTTGGGCGAGAACACTTGGGGCTGCTCACCATGAGTCTCCCTATTTCTGTAGCCACACGTGGGTGTGTGGGTCCCCACATCTAGATTTGAGCTGGAGGTGGAAGGTTCCAATCTGGCCTTGAGTCCACGCCGAGCTTTCCAAACCTGCTTTTGGCAGAACTGTGCAGGGAAGCGTGCGGGCGCTGCCAGGACATTAATAAAGCCGCACTCTCGCGTCCGGCGCGGCATCCCTGCAGGCCGGTTCCATCGCCCGGACCCTGAGGAGAGAAGCAGCGTGGGAGGACCCGGCGCCACGACCCCTCCCAGACCCGCAGACCAGCGGGAGGGCTCCCACCACTTTAAAAATAGAAAACTTCATTCCAGAATATCTTGGCAGTTCCACAAGTGACTTCAGGTGGCTCTACAACATAAACGCAGAAAACAAAGTGATGATAAAAATAGAAAGAGATCTGAGACCAAGGAATTTCAATGTCAAGTAGAAAGCAAGGCAATTAGAAAAAGAAGAGCAGAGAAAGGCAGGAAGTGAGCCCACACGCTGAGGAGCCATGTGTTGAGCTCAGGCATGGTCCCATTTGGTATCTCACGTTTAAGATCTAAGAATTCGACAGAAGCCCCATTTTACAGATGAGGCAACGGAGTCTCACGTCCAGCAGCCAGTGACCTGACCCTCAATGTCAGGCCTCCCTGCCTGGAGGTTCTCTATTCTTAGGGGCCCATGGGGCCTCTCTCAAGAGGGTTAGCTCTGACCTGCCTGTCAATCAGAGGGGAGAGGATGGCACAGCCACACGCACACTCTTCATTAAGAGAACGAGTAAGCATTTCAGTTCCCCAGGAAAAGCACATTTTCCCCTCCCAAGTGCTAACTTCAAAAAAAAAAAAAGCATCACTCCCACGGGATCACAGAAAGCTTCACGGATAAGTGGTGGGCAGGGTTTTATGGTTCAAACAGGAGCTCACAGCACGAACAGTGGTGGGAGAAACCTCAGGAAAGTGGAAGAGCCAGGCAAAGACCCATACAATGGCCTGAAAGAGCCTGGTGCTCAAGGCTCCGTGGAGTTGAGCACGGCAGGGGGCCAGGGGATGGGGATGGGGGGTATGACGTGAGGTTAATGACTTAACTCACGTTGTAAAGCTCAGCTAAGTGAAAAACCAAAGAGAGTGAAGAGAAAATACAATTTAAAGAAATAGAATCAAATCTTATTATGGTGGGCTCCACTAATTTGGAACATGCAGTAATTCAGAGAAGGGTTTGAGGGGCTGGCTTATAATGTAAGCAAGGTGGGAGGCACCAATAGGTGTGCAAGTATTCAGGAATACATTAGCACATAGCCACAGAGATATGCTAATGACAAACACTTAACGTATTCATTAAAATAGGTCCCCAAGGTACCGCTCCTGTCTGCACCTTATTAGGCTTCCTGCTTTCTGCACAGTACTGGCACACCTGCCTCACGTGGGCTGTTTCTGCACAAATGACCAGCCTGTGTCATTAGTTAAAGGGATACTCATTGCGTGCCCTGCCTTTAGCTGGACTTGTGGCTGAAAGGGGTAACCTATGTCACCAGTGTGAACTACGACATCCCCAAAGCCACCTCTGTTAAGACCCAAGGCCCCTCCGACATTAACATCCAGACACAGAACCTGTGTCTGGCTCCTGGTTCATCAGAAATCTCATTATTCCCGGTGCAGACCTCAAGGGTGTGGACAAAATGGAAATTGTCAGAGTAGTTTAGACTGATTTTCCCCCTCACTGCACCTCAATCAGAAGTGCATAATTAGAAGGGAAAGACAGGATTAGCCACCTCTGCACAAACGCTGCACACGGCAGGAATTTTAACCAGCCCGACACCCTGATCTGCCATCGTGTCTCCCACGCAGCCAGCACCACCTAAATGCGAAGTGAGGACACGGCGTTTGGACTTGGCGTGAAGGCCAAGCTTCCGCCCCTTTGCTCACAGGCCCCCTCTGCCTGCTACTCCCCTCTCCCTCTTCTCTGCTCCCCGTGTTCCTGCTTCTCCCTTGGGACAGAGGATGACGTCAGTCCCTGGACCATCAGATGAGACGCGGAGTGCGTGGCCAGATGTAAATGGAGTCCATTCCTACTGCCACGCCTGCCAAACCGATCATTCCCCGAGACGGCGAAGTCTAACCACTCTCTGAAATATTCATTCAAAGAGACTTACTGAACTAATGGCCAATAATGGTCTAAAAGCAAAAATCAGCCTTACAGGGAATCAGAGACACACGCAGGAAAACAACTATGCGGTGCCGTCTCTTTTGTCCATCCCATTGGCCGGCGAGCAGGAGGTGAAGGGGCGGGCACTCCTAGAGCTGGTTGGTCCTGTGCTCTCATCCGAAATGCAACGCACCGCACGTTTCAAAAACCTTTCAGTCCAGCACGCTGACTTCCAGGAATTAATATTTTAAGCAGATAATTGGGGAAGCAGACCACGTTTCACAGTCACATTAACAGCTAACTCTGAGATGTGGCCTCCGTGGGGCCCCACGCCCTCACTTCCCGTGGGTGTTGTGGCGCTCACTACAGGAGGAGCAGGCACAGTCCGTCCTAAGCGGTCAGCGTGACATGGCCCAGCACAGGTCACACATGTCAGAGAGGAGCTGACAGGCAGAGAACTCATGAGGTTGCCGTGGTCGCCCTCGTGATTCGCTGAAAAACAACACGTGTTCTTCCGTGAAGCATAACGAAGTGGGGTTCGTCCCAGGGAAGGAGACGCGCTGCCAGGAAATATGGAAGTACAGCCAACCGTACGCCAAGGTTAAGGAAACCAAATGTCTGAGCACTGTGATGACTCTCCAAAGGCATCCAGATTTCAAAATCAATTCCAGAGATAAACCGACTCTTAGAAAAACAACAATGAAAGGATGACATCCTTACGATTATTGATGCAGGCAAACAAGGAAATGGGACAGAGGTGTAACCATTAGAAAGGAGAGTATGTTCACCCTCCCTTCCTTCTTTATACCCATATTTCTGGGAACGCTGCCTCGCCCTGTTACCCAGGAAGAGAACGTGGTGTGGGGGACAGGGGAGATCAAAAGGCTTGACATTGACCTTCCAGGGCCCCAGGGACCAGGATGCTGAGTGGTAGGAGAAATGAGAAGATGTGCCAGGCCCCTGAGCTGGGCACCACAGAGGTCCTGCTGGTGATCCAGCGGCAGGAAGACCAGCCCTCGAGGTCCCGTGGGATGGGTTTTCCAAGAAACAGTGCTCTTTTGGACTTAGGACCTTGCAAGTCCCTGCTCTGTCCTGTATGAGAAGCGTGGCCCTTAAACCAGCACTGTCACCAACCGTCCTCTCAAGCTGTTCCCACCGCAGGGTCACAAGTGGCTGCAGCCAGGGCAGCACTGTCTCTGAGAGCAGCCACACGGCTTTCCATGCACAATGGCCTCTGCTGGGGAGGGGACAGCATGCAGCGCTGGTGGGGGGACACCCTGGGACTCATTTCCTGTCCCCCACAGCACCTGTCCCAGCCTGGGGCACAGCAGTTAACAAGGAGGTGGACCGAACACTTTAACCATGAACGTGCCACCTTTGGTTTGGCAAGCTGACCTTGATTTCCATGAAGCTCCAGGTGTTCTGGATTCGATCACCTAGTCCGGGTCGCCCCGTTCTGCTCGTCAAACTTGGCTGTGCCCAGAAAGCAGGCCTGCGGCTGTCAAATCTCAGACTCACAGAGCAGGAGAGACAACCCAGGCCGCCGGCTGTTAAAATGGTTAAGCAGCAAAAGCCCTTCCTTTAATGAGACCAAAAGTAGAGCCCAGCACCTAACAAATGGGGACGCAGCGTGTGGCAGGACGGAGGCCTGGGCCGGGCACAGCCAACCCCGTGGGCCTCCAGGGGCCCCCCGGGGCTTCCTGGGTCCCCGAGGGCTCTGGGGAAACCAGGGGGGACCAGAGCACAGAGTCTACAGTTCGGTTCACAGCTGAGGAACCTGCAGCCCCCAGAAGGAAAGCAGCAGGTTCCCAGGTCATGGCTACAATCCCAACGGCGGGTCTGCTTTCCCTCTAAAATCCCTTCACAGCTGCCAACGACTTTCAGTGCGGCAGCGAGAAAAATGGAGGCTGGCGCAGAGAGCACAGGCCCTGGAGGGAGACGGGCGGGTGTGACCCCTGGCGCCGCGCCCTGTGGACTCTGGGGCCTGGCCCTGGCACTCGCTCAGCTTCTCTGAGCCCCCACTTCCCAGCCTGTAATAGCATCTGCCCAGGGGATCTGCTGTGGGTGCCACTTCCTCCAGGAGTCTCCCTCATGCCACAAAGGGATGCCAGGGTCCTTCAGTTCACAGTCTCAGACCTTTCTGGGCACTCTCCTCTTAGCACTTGGCAGAATCTTGAATTCTACATATTTTTCTATAATTGCTTCATTTTTGCCAGTCTCCCCGTCTAGACGGGAAAAGGAGATACTCGACCCGGATGAGGCCATGTCTGCTTGGCTCTGCCCAGACCGCCAGCCCTCAGCACATACTTCATACTTAATGAAGCCACTTAATAGAGACGTGCTGAACGAACGAGCTCCGGAGCCGGAGGGCAGTGCGGGCTGCGGGGTGGAGGACACTGGCAGCACTTGTCACGTGCACAGGCCACTGCTGCACTGGCATGGGGTCCCTCCTGCCTCAGTGGTCCCCCACTGAGCAGCAGCGTGCCTGCCAGACAAGCCCTAGTGACGAATGATGGGACAGCCTGTGAGAAGCACCTGGCATGTACGTGACGGAGGTCAGCGAGTAGAATCACCACCACTGTGACCTGGCGGCCTGTGAATGGTCCCTTTCCCACCTCGGCTTCACAAACTTGCTCTGGGCCAGACGGAACAGGGGCCGGGCAGCAGTTATCCGGTCGGTGAGCCGATGAGCAGAAGGCCTGCCGGGTTCGGGGGTGGGGCTGAAGGTCCCATTCTGGTTTGGTTTCCAGGTCAGTGTGGGTCGGGGTGAGTGAGGACCCGGGGGAGCTGGCCCACATGGCTCCCTGCATGGAGCTGGTGGGGCCAGGGAGACTTTATCACCCAACTCATCCACTCAGCGGGTACTTCTGAGCATGGTCCGAGCCAAGTCACGGTGCTGAGTGCTGGAAACGGCAGGGGTGGGGCGTGCAGACCAGGGCTGCTGCCCTCCCGGAGCGAGCCAGCCTTCCCTCATGTATGTGCGTGCACGTGTGTGAAGCAGGTGAAGAAAACAAACAAGATAAAGAAGTAAAACGGATTGTGTTATAAGGTGGAAAGCCTCACAGCATATAAAGCAAAGGACTGCCCAGGAGAGAGACCTCAGACAGAAGGTCACATTTGACAAAGATCTGAAGGACCTGAAGGGATACACCTTGCAGGCGTGTGCAGGAGATTACCCCAGGCAGAGGGGTACAGGTGCAATGACTTGGGGGTGGGGGCAGAAGCACATGCCTGCGTGCCAGGAGAACTTGGGGAGCTGTCACGTGACTTAAAAACTCGAGGAGCCAGGCCGCCGTTTCCAATTTAATTAAGCTCGCCGCGGCAGGTAAGTGCTTCCCATTAAAGTGTATTGCAGCTGAGGCGGTTCCGGTGTCTCTCTGGGATAGGAGTTAGCCTAAAATCACCCGGCTGTTGGGCAGCCTCCGGCGTCACCTGCAACCCGCACAGGTTTCACCGCGTTCACTGCCTCCCACAACCAGTTTTCATGACCTAACACGTTTACAGGTTATCATCCATACATGGGCTCTTCTCGGGAGCACATATGATAACATATGTCTTGCTCGAAAACGACCAGTTCCACAGGGTTTTCCTGCACGGAGGCTTGTTTGATTGGGCCCCCACAAGGGAGGGGCATATTCCCCTTCCACAGATGAGGAAGCTGGGGCTTCCCAGGGTTACCCTCCGAGGGAGGGAAGGCACCTCCGCCACTTTCCGCTTCCTGTCTAGCACACAATCGCCACACTTCCCTGCGATCATTCTCTCAGAGCATCCCTCTCCCGGGGCGGAGTGGGGATGGGCAGGCCCATCGGCTGCTCGCCTTCATATGGGGAGGTCCGGTCCTGGGCCTGGCTCCCAGAACTCGGGTTTGGAGGGAGCACAGGCTTCAGTGTCAGATCTGGAGCCAATTCGTGAGAACTGCTAGATGCCCGGCAATTTTGGAAGCTGTTAACATCAAGCTGTTACTGTGAAATCGACCGCCTTTTCCTCGGTCCACCAGGCTGCTGGAAGGGAGTACCACAGACTGGGTGGCTCAGAATCAACAGAAATTCATTTCTCACTGTTGTGGAGACTGGAAGTCCAAGACCGAGGGGCAGGCCAACCTGTGTGTGGCAGGAGCCCCCTCCCTGGTTCCCAGACCACCGTCTTCTCCTGCTGTCCTCACAGGCAGAAGGCATGGGGGTGCTCACTGGGGTTTATAGGGACACTAAGCCCAGGGATGAGGCCCCGCCCTCACGACATAAGCATGCCCCAAAGGCTCTACCCCCAACACCGTCACACTGGGGCTTGGTTTCAACATACGAGTTTTGAGGGGACACAAATGCTCGGTCTGTGGCAAACCACGAAGAGAGCCATGCAAACGCACCACACCAGGGTTTCGTCCCCTGGGAGAGCTGGTTGTTAAGCACCCCCGGCGCGTCGTAGCTTCAAATCCCAATGCTGCCTCTTGTCAGCAGTGGGTTCTCGTGCAAGTTAATTCACCCACTAGCCCTCCATCTGCAAACTGGGGACGGTAACACCCACCTTGCAAGATGGCTCTGAGGATGGATCAGTATGACACAGGGACAGAGCCGTGCACCGCGGGCAATCCACAAATGGTGGTGTTGCCACCACCACGAGGCATGGAAGAAGCGGGGGGTGGACTGAATAATTCCTCGTGGGCCAAGGGAGCCCAGCTACAGAAAAACACGTAGGAAAGCATAAAGAGCAGCCAGAGGAAGGGGCACAAGAAGGTGTCATGTTGGGGTAGAAGATCAGGAAGCAGAGCACCCCAAAGACCACGGGCGGGTTGGAAGTAAGTCCTGCTTCTCCCACATGACCTGAGGCAAACCCCACACCCTCCCTGACTGACAGCTGTTCCCCCTCCATCCATCCATAGGAACTGTCTGATGCACCAGGGCCAATCCCCTGGGCCCAACCCCCGTCCCCGAGCCCTGGTTTTGCTCAGCTCCACGTCTGCCTCCTCACAGCTGACCCCTGGGTGTCAGAATGCAAGCTGATGTACCTTACAATCCACATACACGCCCCACCCTGGCCCCCAGAGGGTAACAAACCTACGTCACTTCAAAACAAAATTGGGAAACCTGGCATTTTAAAAGCAGAAGCTGAAGTTACCAGTGACATTAACAAATCCTAGAATAGTAAAGGACAAAAAAGGACCCTGGATGAGACGGCATCACCTCCTGTCCCCTTTCATTAAGGGGTTACCATGGTGATGTGGACCGATGAAGTCATTACTAGCTGGAATCAGAAAAAACACACTAGTGTTTCCCGTCTATGTTTTGGGGGTGGGCCGGGACATCACCTGACCCCCGGGACATGGCAGAATACGTATTTGTAATCTCTACGTATTTTCAATTTACCCTAGAACCCCAAAGGACGGTGACTACAAGATGTGACCCAGAGAGCCGAAGACCAGAATCAAGTGTGGGTTTAGGGTCCATCCTCTGTCACCTGTGAGCTCTATAAAGATGGGGCAGGACGGTCCCCCTCATTCACTGTGCCATCACCAACATCTCATACCATGGTCTGCATATCGTAAGCCCTTCACAAAGTTTGAATGAATTAACTTCCTGAATGTCAGATGCTGGGAATACAGGTGTGAGTAAGGCGTGGTCCCATCCCCAAGCAGCTCGCTGCTAATGGAGGAAACAAACAAGCAAACAGACAAAGGTGACTGAGCTGCCTTGCAGGATAATGGGGTCCAGCAGAAAAGCCTGTGGGTGGGGGCGCGGGAGGCAGTCCTAAGGATGCCTGATGGAGGGGGCGATGCCTGGTCAAGACAGTACTTGGCACCTCGTCAGAGTCCCCCAAATACGCATTTAGTGAATGAGCACTTGTGAGAAGGTGAGCAGTGAGCCCCGGGGAGCCAGCGTCTGGGCAGAAGGAGCAGCAGGTGCAAAGGCCCAAAGAGATGCACAGCGAGGTGAGTGACAGGCACCGTGCATCAGGTGGCATGGCTGGGATAGAAACGCACCAAGATGGTAGGAGGGGTGGGTGTCAGGAGGAGAGACACTTATTCTGCAGGCTTTGGGAGCCACTGCAGGGCTCCACACAGCAGGGGGGTGGGTTCTGATTTGCAGTTTTGGTAGGATTTGCTACAGACTAAATGTTTATATCCTGCAAAAATTCCCATATTGGAGCCCCAGTTCCCAGTGTGAGGTGGGGCTTTTGGAAGGTGATCAGGCCATGAGCGTGGGGCCCTCCGCAGGAGATTAGTGCCCTTTTAAGAGGAGACGACACAGAGCTCCCTCTCTCTCTTCCACCTGAGTTCACACAAGGAGACGGCCTCACCCACACCAGGAAAAGGGTCCACCTCAGAAACTGACTGCGCTGGCCCCCTGATCTCAGACTCCCAGCCTTCAGATCTATGACAGACAGAGGAGTGCCATTTAAGCACCCCATCTACAGCTCTTTGATGTGGGGGCCTGACCTGATGAAGGCACCTTATGCAGGGCATGCCGGTGATGGACAGCCACTGAATGTAGACCTAGCTGGGAGGCTACAGCAATAGTCAAGGCCAACGATGATTCTTTTTACAGAAATGAGGCTGCTTGGCACTAGGTGATTGGCAAGGACTTCTATCCTTCACCCAAGATTCCCCAGGGCGTCTGGTGTCTGTCCTCCCCCCACCCCTCCCACTTGCCCCTGGCTGCACCTTTAAACACCTTATGTATTTTTATTTTAATCAAAGGTCTCACTGCCTTAAACAAATATTAGTCACTAATTTAAGTGGCTCTGTCTTGGCCTAGAGTGACACATTGACTCTGTCCATCGGGACTCAGGGAAGATTCTAGAAACATACACTGGCTATGAGAACTCTTTAAACTGATTCCAGGCATCTGTCCTCTTCCAGCTCTGCCAGGTCCTCACACCCACAGTGACAGCAGTCAGCTGGGCAGGACAGGCCCTTGCCCAGTTTTAAACAAAACATTTTCACAGCTGGGCACCTACCACCAATCAGGGGAGTAGAAATGGATGTTGAAAACACCCACGGACGAGCTACCCACTACCGTTTAACTGGGGTAAAACTCCGGCACTAAAACTCCAGACTCTTCTCCCAAAGTCAGCGGGTCCACGTGACCACTGCTAGGAGAGGACAAGACAGCAAGTCGTCCAGCCAAAGGCCGGTCTGGAGGACCAGGGCCCATAACGGCAGCCCCAGGGAAGTCCTGGATGCGGGGGTCACCCCCACGCCTGAACCCGTGAAGGCACTTGCTCTCTATTGCCCCATGTGGTCCTTAAAGCACCTCGACAATGGAGCTGTCCCTTCGTTAACCTTGATAATCACATAAAGACCCTGTCTCCAGACGCAGTCACAGTGGGAGTTAGGTGAGGGCTTCAACATGTGGATGGGGCTGGGGACCCCATTCAGTGTCCAGCAGCCTCGTCACAAGCAGGAGGCAGAGCTGGACTGGAGGCGTAGGGGGCCGCCCTCAGAGCCAGAGTGCTGAGAGGCCTCCCTCGCGCCCCCTCCAGGGTCCCACCCACGCCCTCCCTGCACAGGTCAGAAATTGTCCTTCCCTTCCTCTTTTGCCCTGGTTGTCGGAAGCCCAGGCAGGTATGCTTCGGAACAGGTGAAAATACCACTCTTGACAAGCCAACTTGGACCATCCCAGGCTTGGGGGCAGCTGTCACTCACTCTTTAGAGACAAAATGGTCACAGAAACAACCCTCGCCTGGCCCACTACAGAGCCTGTCAGCGAAAGCAAGAGCAAGGAGGGGCCGAGCCAGGATTCCCACCCTCCACACGGGCAGATGCAGAGCTGGCAGGCAACTGATATAAGGCAGTGGTGTCCTTAGAGCCTGACAAGCAATTTCTCACTGTGCTCCCACCGGCGGAGGCGGGGTCGGGGGGGGGAAGCCAACAGGAGCCCAGCCTGCAGGGTTCCATGCAGGGGTGGGGGGGGCCATGAAGCCAGACAGCCTGGGTTCAAGTTCCATCTCCTCCACTTACAAGTGGTGTGACTCAGTTGTCCCATCTGTAAAATGGGGACAATAACATTAGGACGGTAACAGGAAAGTAAAGGGGCTGTTAGGGGACTAAAGAAGTTGAAGGTGACACCAATCAAAGACCAACAAGTGTTAGTGGTCCCTTCCCTACAAGGACTGAAGACCTTAGGGCACGGGGGTGGTCTGAGTGCAGGTCACAGTGCAACTGACTCAGGCAGGGTAAGCAGCTGCTCCGGGCCCTGCTTTCCCCCTGAGTGAGGGAGCCCGAAGCCCTCACCCCGAAAGGCAGCTGGAAGCCTGCAGTGCAGGGCAGCACGCATGGGGAGCAGGTGCCGATCGTGTGGCTGCGAAGCCTCCTCCAGTTTCTGGAAACACTCCCAGTCTCCCTCTGGAGTCCCCCCCATTCTGTTCCTGGAACTCAGGTGGGACCAACCTCCCATCCCTCCCCCACTGCTTCTGGGTGGGCACGTGACCCGAGCCAGGTCCGACAGGCTGGCCGTGACCTCCAGCCTCTGCTGGGGCAGTCCAGCCAGGAGGAGACGCGGGAGCAGCCAGCAGTCAGCACGCTTTCGGCTCCAAAACAAACTAACAGATGACAGCTGGGGCCAGAGACCAAGTCGGCTGGAACTCACTCTTCAGTTACAAAGCCCAGGACACTCCCCTTTGTGCTGAAGCAAGTTGAAGTTTTTGTCCCCTCTACCTGCACAAATCCCAATAACACACCCTGTGGGGAGCACTCACTGCAGCCAATGGATGGAGGACTCACTGTCACCTGTCCCTTGAAGGGGCATTATCTCCCATCACCCATCTATCATCCATCTATCATGCACCCATTACAATATATATGCAAATACATACATATCCCAAATCAAGCAGTAGGTCCACGCCCCTCTTGCTGACCACGGGAACATCACGTCATCAGGGGCCAACATTTGCAGGGGACCTTACTTACCCAGCACTTTCACAGAACGAAGGAACATCTGTCACTCAACGGCTGGTGTCTTGGAGACCATGAATGAAACACCCAACACCACTGCCTAAGGAGGGGCCACTCTGACACAACCCCCTCCTTCAGCACACGCCACAGCCCAGGCGTGCATCTGACCCCCTTGCCCAATCCAAGGAGCCTCCCCTGGGGAAGTTCAAGCTCATAGATCTACACCTCAGCATCACTTACACCAGCAGGATTGTTAGAAACAGCCCGAAATAACCTCTGTGACAGGATTACAGTTCACTATATCACTGAACTTCTCTGAGTTGAACATTACGTAGCCATTAAAAAGGATTTTTACCAAAAGTTTGCAACAATGAGACAATACTCCTACCAAACCATTAATTTGAAAAAGCAGGGTACAAAATGTTATGTGCGTTTTTATATCGATGCCACAGTAATCTAGGGGTGCAAGGATTCTGGGTTATTGTCACCTTCTTAGGTATTTCGCTTTCTGAATTTTATAATGAAAGTATGTTGCTTCCCTGGTTAGAAATTTACTTTAAAATGTCCCCTTGTACAGCAATGAAAACATGAAGGGGCTTATTTCCCTCAAACAGCCGAAGTCCTTGGGTCGCTGCTGGGGACATGATGAACTTGCCCTTCCTACGCAGACTCTAGTAACACATGGTTGGGTTTCCCCATGGAAATGCCCAAGGCCACTATGTCTGCTAGGCACCCCTCAGTTTCCCCAGACAGGACAATCCGTGTCTCTCCTTGTAGTGCTCCGTGTTCAGGGTGCTTCCCTGGAGAGCAATCGAAACAACTGGTGACATTAGGAATACAGGCCAGACTAGACTTTCCCATCAGGTCCCCTGAGATGCTGTAAAGATCGATGATCAGTCCAGTGAGGTCAGAATGAAACGGAATTTGTTTCCTAGAATAGTCTGTCCTCTCCCTTCAACAAAACCCAGCCCAGGAGACAGTCAGAGCCACCAGCATGTCCGAGACTGCGTTAGACTCCCAGAAACAAAGATCCAAGGAACAGCCCTTGCTCTGGAAGGCTCCTGGCCTAAGTCCTTCATAAACTGGACAAAAGGCACATGCTGGATGTGGTTAGAGGGGGCTGGGGAGCCAGGGCAGACGGGAGTTTCGGGAAGAGATGTCCCGTGCAGAGGCCCAGGGGCAGAGAACCACTGGCAGGGTGGCATTTCTTGGGTGCAAATTTAAAGCAGAGATAATAACTAGAGATGAGATGGAGAGAAGGTTCCAGAACATGGATCCCGCGGGCCACTTGGGCTGGATTCAGAACTTGGAATTCAGGGTGCCCACACTGGACAGCCACCCCGGGTCCTTCTCACCATTGGCACTACAGGTGTGATTCTCTGAGAAGCCCCCACAGAAGGCTGCATTTGCCATTCTCTGACCACACTCCACATATCCTCAGATGGACAAAACCCCCTCTAGATTTATCTTCAACTCTGGCTCATCAGGTAAGAAAACGGAATTAAAATCTGAATTAAGCACACGTTTAAAGATTTCATCAGAAGATGTACTTTACAAACTAGTCATCGCAAAATGCACTCTGCGAAACATCCACAAGAATGTGTGAACCCGGAAAAGCCCTCTCCTTTCCCTTCAGAGCGCAGAGGGCTCGTCCCCGCAGAGCCGCGCTGGCGTTGGGCTCCGTCCCGCAGGCTGCGGGGCGGGGGCACTCACCACAGGTTGACTAGGAAGGGGTGCTCCAGCCCCTGCATGATCTGGAGCTCCCGGAACACGTTCCGCACTTCACCCCTCTCGATGCACTTCTGCTTGTTCATGTACTTCATCGCGTACATCTTCTTCGTGTCTCGCTTCTGCACGATGCATACCTGAGCGACAGCAAAGACAGCGTTCAGGCCAACATTAGGAAACAAAAAAGATCGGCCCTCACTGCACTTCTGCTTCAGGGTTCAAGCCTCTGTTCTGAAAACTGCCCCAGGAGCAGCTCTGGCCGGGCCTCCAACTCTGACCACGCCTCTAGCTCCGGCCACGCCTCCAGCTCTGGCCACGCCTCTAGCTCCCCGCATCTGTAATATGGGGAGGTTGCACCAGATGCACCTGCTTATCGGATATTTACCCCGGATCTTGGACAGTATGGGTGCTGGAGAAGGAGTGGGAGATACAGGAAATGGAAGAGGCCAGGGAGGCGGCTTAGCGGTCCACGAAACAGGCTAGCAGGGCCGGAGGGTTCATTGAGGTCGAAGGGGCAAAACCTGACCCATGCTGGGAGTTGGGTCGCTACACCCCAGGCCCCTTGCCCATCCAGTGGGGTAAGTCTGGGGCTCCCAGGCTCCCCAAGCTGGAGTGTGCCCACAGGGTAACTGGCGGGGTGGCACCCCCTGTACTGGCAGCCTTTCTGCCGGTCCTCCTGACACACGGCACACCTGTCTTTGCATGCCCACCACTCCTGCGCCCTGCACTCGAGTCCTTGCCCCAGGGCCGCTCCTGGGAAAACCCAAACGAAGGCTCATGGCCATGGCAGGAGGCAAGGAGAAGTCGGAGGGCAGTGACAGCGGTGACAGCGGCTCCGTGGGCTGAGCGCTTTACTCAGGTCAGACACTGAGCAAACTGTCTCCTTCATCATGTCACTCAACCCCCACAGGACCCTTCGGAATAAAGCATCCTCTTCCCTTGAGCACGAGAAAGCAGCAGTCCCAAGGGGGCCAATGAACTCGCCCCGAGTTCCACAAGCTGTTGAACAGCAGGGCGGAGACTCAAGCCCAGGACGCCTGCCTCCTGAGCGACTCCTTCCTTCACTGGGGCAGCCGGGGGCAGTGTGGGAGGATGGGTGGTCAGAGGAGTGTCTCTGGAGGAATCCACGCCTTCCTCTCGTCTCAGGGCTCAAACCCGGACTCTGCCTCCCAGCCCCCACTTTCCACCAGTGACGCTTCCTCCCTGAGAGCAGGGCACGTGAGAGAGAGCATGGGATAAAATCATTGGCCCAGGGGCCCGGCCCAGGAGCTGGGGCTTTCCGCTGGGCACCCCAGGCTGCTCTGGCCTGGGGTGTTGGGCACCTTGCAGCTGTCATGGGCCGAGGATCTGTTCGGGGCAGACACGGGATAACAGGGAGAGCCTGAGTTCCGGCTCCAGCTTCGGTTCTGCGTCTCTGAGCCTCGCCTCAGGCTCGGTCTGAACTGAGTTAGCAAAGCCCACCCTGTGCCACTGGAGTGACACAGGAAGAGACAAAAGAGACGGAGGAAGGGAGTGCCCCGCAGAATTAGGGGGACAGTAAATGTCATATGAATCTTAATGCCTTCATGAGCACAGTTCACAAAACCTCCAGAAGGATGTGTTTCCAGGCAGTAAAATTAGTGGCATAAAGGCCCATGGAGCTTCCTTGTCTAGTGACCTTGAACCTGAAATCACCAGCTGGACCAAAGCACCATGGTGTCCTGGCTTTGTGGGTGGGGGTCCCAGCAGAGACTTCTGGAGCCCTGGGCCCCCGAGACCCAGGCGAGCAGGCAGACACGTGGTGGGCTGCTCACTTCACTAATTAATATTTCTCCTCCTGCTCACTTCTCATTTGCCTTCTCAGAACTGATGCTCAGCAGACACAGCGTCGGGGGACCGGGAGCCTGAGGTCCAGCCCATTGCTCTGATCTCAGAGACCTGGGCTCCAACGAGACTGCGCCTGTCCAACACCCCAGTTCCGAATCCCTGACTCTCATTGGTGGTGACGGCGGGCCAGGGGCCCAGCCGGCTCTCACCTCCCGGGGAGGGGCCAGAGGAGGGTGACCCTGCAGCAGCTCAGAGATGGGGAGCAATTGGAAGAGACACTTCAAAATCGAACAAGAATTCCAACGTTCAAAGTAGTGCTAATGATATTTGAACAGAGCTTCAAAGTCTGACTTCCGTCCCAGACGTAAAAAGGGCAGTTGGTACAGGATGTGGGACAGAGCTCGGAAGTTTGGATTTACAAGTAAAGAAAGGAGAGTAGGAATGTCATGTATTCTGGGTCCACCAGGCCCCGTGTGGCCCCCAGCAGGGAGGCGGTCCTTCCCGCCTCGTACTCACTCTGTGGGAGGGGGGCTGCTCTTCCTCCCAGGCCCAAACCGTGGCAACCATGTGATGGGGGGATCTGCAATCTGAGCAGCATTTCAGTCTCCTGAGCTCGTGATGAGTGGTTCTGGAGGGTCACCAGCACTCCCCACCAACGGGCAACATGGCACAGGTCCCAGGAACACTCCACGTTAAAACAGGAGAGGTGGGTCCCAAGGGGCACGCACCCCTGCGCCTCAGCTGGGCGGCCCTGAGCCTTTCCACAAGAAATCACAGCTAATGAGGCGGAGAAGGAGCAATTTGGCCAAAGCCACCCAAGCTGCTAAAAGCAAGCACCCAATTAACATTCCTCATTAGTCTAATTCACTTAGGAACTGATGTATCATTATTAATTACAACTTATTGGGACAAATAAATGCTAGCTAGTGTGGATTTCAGGCGATCCACCCTAAGAACGCCACGTGGCACGCACCCCACACATCGGAAATGGGGGGTGGGCCTCGCATCAACCGTGATTAAGGGTGCCGAGAACCTACACCATGGGGCACCTGGGGGTCTCTGGCCGGACTTCGCACTCAGCCTGAGTGTTCATGGTGTCCGTCACATCTGGACCTCCGGGAGGAACCAGAATTCTGTACTTTCCAAAAGCTCCCCATGGGGTCTGATGGGCAGGCCAGATGAGAATCTCTTTGCTAGACAGAATCTTCAGGAAAGTCTCTGTCTGGCTGCATCCTCAGTGACCGTGGTCGGGATTCGAGCCCCTACTTTACGGCTCAGGCACGCTGGCTCTGAGGACCCCAGCATCAGAGAGTCCAGTTGATCTGGGACCCAGAACGAGGTGGGTGCGAGGGCAGCACTGCCCCTCTGGGGGCCCTTCCAGGGGCCACCCTGCACCACCCCCTTACCTGACTCAGCTGACCCACCCCAGCCCCAGATGCAGTGCACCTGGCCAACACTTTTAACAGCTACAGTGTGATGTTAAAGGGCACTAGCTCGTTTGCAGGAACAAGATTCTGGGAAACAACCGATTTGTGGATTTGCGGGAGGGGAATCAGGACTAAACACAGTTACTAAGGAGAGGGTTCAGGCTGGGTCCACTGTTCAAACATCCTCAGCTGACAGGAGCAGTGTCTGCACGCAGTGACTGTGAACTGCTGGAGCACATCTGCCCTTCTCCCCCTAAAGCAGGACACCTTTCTTCAAGGAGGCAACACGATCCAGGAACTACCTGCAGCCACAGGTAACCGCGGTTCTGCCAATGAGATATGTTAGTCTGCTAGAGGCTCCGAGGAAAGGTCTTGCTTTCTGGATAAAAGAGAATAGCTACACGTGGACCATGTTTCTCCCCTCTGCCACTTTCTTGCCTTTCCTTCCTTGAACACATACGTAATGTCTGGAGCTGCAGCAGCCCCTTATGACCATGAGGCCAAGAGCATCTCAGAGATGCTGAACCTGTTACCATGGAGCCACCTACCTCCCCACTTCTTTTTAGGTGAGAAAAACACCCCCCTTGCTGTTTAAGCCACGGTAAGGCAGGTCTTCTGCTTCTTGCTGTGCAGTGCATCTGACACACAAAGTGTGGGGTGACTTTTCACGGCACAGAAAGCCCGTGTGAGCTCTGGCCAATGGTGGCCCCACTGGGGCAGGCAAAAGCTGGCCTCACAGAAACAGAGACCCAAAGCGTGGTCACCCGAAGGCAGGGGTGGGGGGGTGGGTGAAAGGAGGAGGGGCACGCAGTCAATAATACTGTGACAAGTTAGCGCGGTGACAGATCATTACTGGAATTAGTAGGGCGACGGCACTGGAAGGTATAAAAGTGTCGAATCACTACACTGCAGAACACCTGAAATGAACAGAGCCAATATCAGCCTGTACACCAGCTACCCTTACGTAAAGAAAGAAATTAAGACAGAACAGTTGGCCTCAGGAAGAATACTCACTTGGATGAGGAGGCATTTCCTGAATGACAGCCAGGGGTCTGGAACCATGCCAGCCATGAGGATGTGACAGGCCCCTCGGAACTCCAGGTGGATGTGACAGGCCCCTCAGAACTCCAAGTTTAACAGGATAAATAAATGACACTCGGAGAAGAAAATACTCCCTGTGGGTTATGGGGCCCGCCCTGGCCTGGCCCCAGCTCCGGTCTAATCCTATCTGTCACTCTCCCCCCTGCTCTCTCCCCACCCGGGCGTGGCCTGGCCTCTGTGCCATTCCTGTGACTGTCACACTCTTCCCCGCATGTCCATGGTCTTGGGCGCTCACCTGCTTAGGCTCCACTCACAAGTCCCCTTACAGGGGAGCACCCCTGAGCTCCCTGTGTGAAAGAGCTGACCCCTCCTCAGCCCCCAGCTCCGTCTCCTCTATCACCCTGACTAGCTCACGCATCTTGGTTTATTCATTAGTCCATTGTCCGTTTCCCCCACCGGGTTGTAAACCCTGTGATAATAGGGACTTTTTTCTGTTTTCTTCACTGCCCCACCATTGGTGACTAGGACAGCACCTGGCAGGAAGCAGGCGTCTCGCTGACACTGGAGGCTGGCTGAGTGAGTGAATGGTAGCTACTATCTAGGAAGGGCAGTGAGCACATGGAGCTGAAGGACCCCAGGGGAGGGATCTGAACCCAGATGTGGGGTTAGGGAAAGGCCTCGTGGGAGAGGCTGTAGTTGACCTGTTTCTCAGTGGTGTGGAGTTGGCTTCAGGAAGACAGAGGTATAAGGGAGGGGGGAAGCAGGGCATTATGGGGAGGGGGCCCAGCCCTACTGGAAGCAGAGTGACCAACATGCTGTGAGCATGTTAGATGCATCAGGAGTTTTCTCATCTGTAAAATGGGGATAAGAGTAGTATTTACCTTAACAGGTAGTTGGAGGGCTACATGGTAAGCACTTACTAAGTTATTTATTACGACTGTGACTATGATTACCATTCATACATGCTCTGAAGGCAAGAGCGAAGAACATTACAGAGATGGGCAGAAGCGGCCTAAGAGGGACCTCAGGAACAATGTCCCGATAGTCTGGTATGATGGTTAATTTTACATGTCAGCGTGGCTGGGCCACGGTGCCCAGATATGTGGCCGAGCATTACTCTGGATGTGTCTGTAAAGGTGCCTTTGGATAAGATTAATTTTTGGTGAATTTAAATTAGTGGACTTTGAATGAAGCAGATTGCCCTTCATAGCATGGGTGGGCCTCACCCAACCAGATGACGGCCTGCATAGAACAAAGACAAACCTCCCCTGCACAGGAGGGAATTCTGCAGTGGATAGCCATCAGAACTGAACTGCAATATCAGCTTTTCCTGGTCTCTAGCCCGAGAGCCTCTCCTCCAGACCCGGGTCTTGTGTATGTATACACACATCCTGTTAGTTCTGTGACTCCGGAGAACCTTGAGGAACACATCTGGCACTGAGCCAGCCAGGATCAGAAGTCAGCACCTGAATTCAACTTCCCATGGGCCCAGGGAGCCCCCAAGGCATCCGTGCTGGGCACCTGGCTTTTCCCCACCGTCCCCGAAAGTACTCAAACTGCCAGGCACTTGATTCTAAACTGTTCTCCGTCAGCACATAGAAGGGGGAGCACCCCGGGGAGCATCCCTCCAGGGCGAGTCCAGCTGTGCTGAGCCCTACCAACTTCTCCCAGGGCCGCTGAGAGCAGCACACCCACCCCACTGACCCCTCATCCTGAGCTCCAGCCCATGCCGGGCGAGGCTCCCTGCTGTTCCCCCAGAGCCGCACGGCAGACATCATGGAGGTCATGGCAAAAGGAGAGGAGATGAAGGTGAGAAAGGGGCAGCCCACAGACGGCCTTAAAGGACATATTTGAGAAGTGGGCATTGTGGGCCACACCGCATTTCCCAAAACCCAGAAGTTGAAGCCCTAACCGGGGCACCTCGGACAGTGGCTGTATTTGAAGAGATAGCTCAGTTAAAAGAGGGTCATTCGGGTGGGCCGTAGTCCCGTATGGCTGGAGCCCATGTAAAAATGGGGAAATGTGGAGACGCACACGCAGAGAAAAGGCGATGTGAGGTCACAGGGAGGAGATGGCCATCCATAACCCCAGGACCGAGGCTCCCAAAGCAGCCAGCCCTTGGGACACTGGATGTCAGGCCTCCGGCGCCAGAGCTGACACGGCAGTCACGCCGTGCAAATCCCTCACCTCTGCCCTGTCTGCGGGGATTTGTCACAGCGGCGTCAGCAAACTCATACCGTTGGCTTTTGTCCTGAGGGCACTGGGGAGCTTCTGAAGTGTTTTAAAAGCCAACCCTAGGTATATGAGTGTGAATAAATGCATAAAACAGAGAAAAACAAGCAACATGGAAAGTCTGAGGTTTGGGGAGAGGAGTTCCTACTGAGAGCGCAGTGGAAGGGAGTTCGCAGGTAATTCCGAGAGGTGATGGTGGGCTTTATAAATGAATTCATCCACTGCTCACACACACGCTGGTCCTGTCCGGAGTCACAGGGAGGCCACAGTGTCGGGAAACGCCAAAGGACGTCGTGGGGACTGGGCCCGGGCTAGCCCTGGTGCTTCTGCTGCCCTCGGTGCTGGGAACAGATCACCAGGGTGAGAGGGCCTGGGAAGGCCCACCCAGCGGACACAGCAAAACTCATCGTGGGAGTGGGACGGGAGATGCACGCCAGCGATGGAGTCTGCCAGACTGGTCAGCAGTGGGTCAGCTGCTCTGGCTGAGGCCTGAAAATCATTCACAAGTGAGCCTCATTTCCTGTGATATTTAGCTCTTAATAAAGCAATCCCGGGAGCCAGCAAATTCCTCCAAAGTAGGCCTCACGCCAAACACAACCTAATTAATATAAAATGAATAAATATTTCATTAAAACGAAACGAATTCCATCCTTTATGAGAGACTTCTGCGTGGACCATCAAGGCTTCCAAGCGTAAGCAACATGTTTCAGATTCTAAAAGGGACTCTTACGTAACGGCTCACTCTTCAGGCTCTGAGAAGCAGGCAGCTTGCCCAGAGCCACCTGCCCGAGCCGGAATGCCAGCTCGGCACCGTCAGAGTCAGAGCCGAGGCTTTCTAACCCTTGTGCTGTAGACCGAGGAACTCACGCGTTTTCCTGAGATGAGCAACTACCATGAGGTCCGTCCAGAAGGTATCCAGCCGTGTCATATGAAAAAGAGACATTTACTGAAGAAGACACAAGATACAAGAAACAGTGTATGCAGGACAATGACACCTCAGTCCCCTTCAAAGTAGGCATGTTGGGGCCTCACACAGTTCTCCCAATTGCCATCAGCTGCCCTGTTGTATTCTCCTGAATCTCATTGATAGTCTGAAATCTCTTCCCTTTCAAAGGTGAATTTAGTTTTGGGAAAAGCCAGAAGTTACAGGGCACCAAATCTGGGCTCTAGGGGGGCTGAGTCACCTGGGTGATTTGATGTTTCACCAAAAAACTCTGCACAAGACGTGATGCATGAGCAGGCATGTGTTGATGTGACGAAGCTGCCAATCACCAGTTGCCCATGGCTGTGGGCTTCTCAATCATCCGAATAGTTTCTGCAGAGGAATGTTCAAGCTTAATGCAAAATCTGATGCAGACTCGTTGCTCTACTCGCTCAGTCATTTTGAATGCAATGGCCACACAGTACACATGCTCACTCAATGGTGTCTACCACCCCCACTGACTAGTACAGTGAAGTCGTCATTGTTCACACATGTGCATTCCAGTGCATGCTCCTTGGCTGCCAGGTCACATCCATCTCGTGCAAACTGTTCTTGTTATCTTAACAATGGCTGGACTGTTTCCAGACAGACCTTGTGTTCCGAGGCCCTGCTTCAGCAGACACGGTGCCTCTACTCCATCACTAACACTGTGCCTGCCTCAGGGCCTTTGCACCTGCTGCCCCTTTTGTCTGCGGTGTTCTCTCCCCCAGATCTCCACATGGCCTGTGACCCTCTTCACAGGTAAGTCCTGGCTTACGTGTTTCCTCCTCCAAGAGGCCTTCTCTGTTGCCCTCTCCCCCGAGGACAGCAGCAGTCCTGGCCGCCGCCCCCACTGGGTTATTGTACTCTCTTTGCCCACAGGGTGACAATTGTTGCTGCAATACCATCTTCATCTATTGTTTGCGTGTTTGTCTGTTCCCCTGCCGACCTGTCGGCTCCGTGGCCTCATGGACCTTGTCACACACAGCCACCTACAACTCCTGGCCGTAAACATTTCCCGTCCCTCTCAAAGTCCCACTGTGCATTTCTACTGTGCTACCATCTCTGGAGGGCCCAGCAACTCGAAAGAGGAACAAGATTCCAAAAGGCTATTATTTTTAAGAGGAAAAAAACCCCAAGTTAAATGTTTCTGAACCTTCAAACTGATAAATGCACATGTAAAAACTAATCCCTGCTTAATTCCGAAGTGGCTGTGTCGCATCTGGGCCCTAAGTTGGGGAGCCTGCTATTGATCAAATATTTTCCTCACACCATAAACTCACACGCAGACGAGAGTCTGGAATGCGGGATGAGACCAGTGATGACATGCTCATGTGCGGAAGCGATCGGCCTTGCACAGTAAGGCCGTGTGGAGTCTGGGACTGCCCTCTGCGCGTCCCTGCCCCGCCTCACCCAGACTCCCTTCGGGAAGGACTGTAGCTCGGGGCCACTGTCTCTGTCCTACGAGCAGACTGCCTCGGGCGGTTCCATGAATTTTAATTAACTCCTCGTTCACTTTGCTCCAGCCCTCTGGCTCCTTAAGCACAGGGTCCATTGCCCATCCAGAAAAGACACCTGGGAAGCAAACCTCTCAGAAAATTCTCCCAAAGGTCTCCTTCCAAGAAGAGCACGGGGCCCTGTTCACTTCCAAGTCCACTCAGAGTGAGCACTTCACCCTGGACTCTGCTGGTGCAGAAGCAGAATGCTGGCGGGCTCCCGCACCAGGGGGTGTGTCCATCGAGGAGTGTGGGGTGGCCGGAGAGGGAGGACCCAAGGAGGAGGGCGGGGACTAAAGGGGTGGGTGTGAGTAATGCACATTTGCCACAGGGGAGCTGGGCAATCGGCCTCAGGACCAGGGACAATTGGTGCCAACTGGTCACCCAAATCTTCCCAGTGGATTGGTTAGCTGTGAGGTTCTGTGTTCACATATGTAATACTCATTTCTACTATATATCATGTATGTTCTGTGCATCATCTGCATGTGTCTATATGTACTATATGTCTATATGCATATATACTGTAGAAGATATGTGCATATATGTGCATGTATGTGGATATGTGGATTTATATACATACGTCTGTGTGTATATGTATATATACTGCTATGTGAGAGTACATTTATAGGTAATACGTATACATGTGCGTACATATCTACCCTATATGTGTGGGGTAATATATGCATATGTACCTATATATTATTTAGTGGGTGTGTATTTCTGTGCATATACATATACATATACATATACATAGGTGTGCATATACTGTGAGGGGGTGTGTACACATGTACATATGCACATGTACTGCTCAGAGGGCATATGTGCATGTACATATGTGCACGTATACATACACTACACTTTGTAGATAAGACATATGCACCTGTTTCTGTTTCTTTGCTCTGTGCCTCCTTCTTTCCTTCTACAGACACACCTGCACCTTCACCAACTGCTGAGGAAAACCGTGAACAAACAGTGAACAAATGTCGGTGAACAAACGCAGACCTGTTTTCTCACGTCACCCGGTTCAGGAGGGAAAAGACAACCCTTCTGCCTCCGGTTCTGGGGAAGGGTTCGAAGGGCTGGGCTTGGGTGGCGCGCACTCTCTGGAGCCAGCACTGGTATAGCTGGATAGGGTCCGTGAGGCTGGCTCAGCCACATCCCAGGCCCATCCCAGATGGGAGGGAGGGACCGCAATGACTGACAGTCCTCTGGGCCACCAGGAGTGGGGAGGTGGTCTCCAATGGAAAGGGGTGTTATCATGAGAAAGGGGACTAAATAGCAAGCAGGGAAGTAAAACAAAAACAAAAACAAAAAACCACCAGCTGCCGCTGCAGTTCCTCATTCTTTTTCCACTTTACAGATGAGAAAATGAGGCTTCAGAGAGGCTAACCTACTTCCCCAAGTACCCACAGCTGACGCCAAGCAGAGCCAGCCTGACCCCTGAATCTTGGTGCTCCCACTCGACAGGCCCACATCACCCGTTGCGCCTCAGCTGTCCCAGCATTCCAGCCCAGAAGGGTTATTAAAAGTGTCAGCAAGTTCCTGCTAAAATTAGTGGACGCCTGCAGCTCTCCACTCCCGTGCCACCCTAGGGAGGACAAACGTGCACTGAGATTTCCGTCTACCCTGTCACGTGCGCTCATTTCTGCTAACCACGTCTGTTGTCACAGTTTAACAATGACATGTCCTTCTGGAAAACCATTAATAAACGCCAGAGAGCACATGTGCCAAGGACAGAAAGCAAAGCCGAACCATCCCACAGGAGGAAGGCGGTTTTCTCCGCCCTGTGCCGGCCCACCCCCACCTGGAGTTGGTAGCAGGCCGACCACCAGGGGCAGGAATTACCTGTCCTGACCAGAACAAAGCTACGTTCTATTGCCCTGACTAAACTAACTTCACCCCCAATGCCAGAGGCTTGTACGCATTCCCCATGAATTTGGGTGTCATCGAGACATTGCTATGACCCCAGAGCGACTGGAAAACAGAGCCTCCAGACAGCTTGCATTTTTCGGAAGTTCCACTGTAACCTTATTTAACACATTTTCACTCTGAACTACAGGTCCTGAGAGCCAACCCACCAGGCACACAGCAGTACAGACGTAGGCAGAAAGGGTAGGCAAACCTTTCAGAGGACAATGACGGCATACGGCCAATTTAAAGACCGTGAGGCTGCATGCTAACAGATTTGGTTGCAGGCCGGAAAAGGACACAGAGGTACTCAGGACCGAAACCGGCAAGAAGGTGGGATTGAAAGTGATGTGCTTCCACGTCTCCCGTGTGGGGCCGACCGTGCTGTGGACTAAAAGATGACCATCGAGTTTCCTCGCGTCATGAAATGCGCCAACCGAGGATGACAAGCAACAGAAAGTGAAGGCTGGATGGGATGTTTACACGTTTTGGTGGTGGTGGTGAGGTCCAGCCACTATCCACGAGATTAGAGGCGAACTTCCTAAATTCTCTGGGCCGCATGCTTCTGAGAAGTGGAGAGAAGAGGAGCCTCCAATCGGCACGTGGGCTCTGCCCGATTCTCCGGCTGGCGCCTGCACACCACTCTAGGAAGGATCCAGCAGAGAAGGAAAAAGAAGGCAACAGCTTTGTGCGCCTGCCCAAGGGGCAGAGCGAGCGGCCTAAGCCCAACCAAGTTCATTGTTTGTTAGAAGTACATTTTCACAGCAGTGCAATAGAACCCAAAGGCTCTGCAGCATAATATCCACACCCTCCAGGACGGAACCAAAAACGACTCAGCCTATACAAACTGGGAAAGCGTGACCCAGTCTCAATGGAGGCAAATCTGAAGGTGACTCAGAGGCTGGAATTAGCAGAGAGGATGTTAAAACAGCCCAATGACTATGACTAAGCTGCATGTCATGGCACAAATAAATGAGAATACAGAAAATCTAAGCAGAGAGAGAGAGAGACTCTCTTAAACCAAGAACTTCCACCTGCTCACACCACAGACAGCTGGAGTCAATGACAAAAGGAAAATCTTAAAAGCAGAGACACAAAAGTGGTACGTGACATACCACATAATAATGGGTCAGTTCATGACTTGTCGTCAGAAACTATGATGCCCAGGTGACAGTGGTACAGAATCTTTAAAGTAATGAGGAAAAAAAAGTCAACCCCATAACCTGTATCCAGTAGAAATAGCCTTCGAGAAGGAAAGGGAATTAATACAGTAAGTTTAGGGGGAAAAAACCCAAATATTCGGAAATTGAAAACTACATGCCTAAATAGTGCATGAGTCAAAGAGAAATTAGAAAATATTATAAACTAAATAATAAAAGTATAATATTTAAAATTTTGTGGAATATGGCTAAAGTAGTACTTAGAAGAAATTTTATAGCTTAAAAAACTTATATTGTTAAAATGTCTAAAATAAATATTACCTACAGCTTCATTAATCTAAGAATATATAAATTGATTGAGAAATGAAGAACAAAAATACAAATTCCTAATATCAGAAATGAAAGAGAAGTTATAATTACAGATGCTACAGAAATTTAAAGGTTCATATGAGAATATTATAAATTACTTTATGCCAGCAAATTTGGCAACCTGAAGACATTTGATGAATTCCTTGAAAATTACAATTTACCAAAATTCACATAAGAAAAAACGCAGAATATCTGAATACACACACTCACAACTATTAAAGAAATTAGCCCTGACTGGTAAGGCTCAGTGAACCGAGCACCAACCTGAGGACCACAAGGTCACTGCTTTGACTCCCAGTCCCAGTCAAGGCACATGCCTGGGTCACAGGCCAGGTCCCCAGTTGGGGGCGTGCGGGAGGCAACCAACTGATGTAACTCTTCACACATCAATGTTTCTCCCCCTCTCTTTCTCCCTCCTTTCCCCTCTCTCTGAAAATAAATAAATAAAATCTTTTTAAAAAGGAAATTGATTTTTCTTGTCAAAAGCCTTTCCCCAATGAACCCCTTACCCCAATGGTTTCATTCATGCTCATAAACCCTATCAAACCTTTAACGAAATGACACTGATTTCACACGGCCTTTCAGAAAATAGAGAAGTGCCTCGACTCGTTTTGTAAAACTAGTGTAAGATCTAAAAACAAACCCTAAAATAACCACAGAAAACCGCAAGGTAACTATCACACCTAGTAAATTCATTAGCAGGATTTCAGGATGCAAGAGACAAAAGTCAACTGTACTTTTATATCTCGTAATAAATGATTAAAATTAAGTTAAAAACAATTCCATTAAAATAGTGGGCCCCCCCCAAAACCCCTTATAAACTATTTAAGGAAAAAATTAATACAAAAAAAGGGCAAAGCCCCTGCTCACAAAATTACAAACCATTGCTAAAACAAAGAACCTCTAATAATAAATGAAGGAAAAAATAGATATACCATGTTTGTGAATTAGAAGCCTCAATGCTGCTAAGGTACCAATTACATTGAGCTCCCACGTGCCCCAGGCACATGACTCCTCACAGGGACACCACAGCAGTCTAAGATGCACAGGAAATCCTTTTCAAGAAATGGATATCCACATACAAAAATAAATAAATAAAAGAGAACCTCAACCCTTACTTTATATCATACAAAAAATTTAATTCAAAAATGAACCGAAAGTGTAATTCAAAAATTTAATTCAAAAACTATAAACTAATCCATGAAGCTTTTATAAAGTAAACATAGGAAAATATCTTTGTGACTTGAGCATATTTTCTTGAGCCAAGTTTGCTTGTACAAGTCAAAGATATAACTGAAGATATAATTAGTTCAGATGAGGTAAAGCAATAACCCTAAAAGGGAAAATTCAGTAAATTAGACCTCATCAAAATGTAAAATGTCTGCCCACCAAAACACACCACCAATAAAATTAATGGGTGAGCCACACTTTCGTGGAGAATAGTCTCATATCTGACGGAGGACTGGTATCCAGATATATACATCCCACATCTCAATAACATGGCCCAGTTTTTAAAAATGGCAATAAGTTTTGAATAGAAACTTCACAGATGAAGATCTATGACTGGTCATTAAGCACACGAGAAAAATGTGCATCGCCACTTCTCATTAGGGAAATGCTAATTACAACCATAGTGAAGCACCATGAAACACCCGGAACGCCTAAAGTGAGAAATACTGGCGGCACCACACGCTGGCAAGGACGTGGAGCAAATGGCAGCCTTAGCGGGAGTATAAATAGTCCAACCGCATTGCGAAGCCTTTTGGCAGTTCCGTGCAGAAGTAAACACACACCTACTCTGCAGCAAGCAATTCCAATCCCAGGGACTAACCCGTGAGAAATGAAATCATAGCTTCACAAAAAAGACTACAAATTTTCACAGCAACTTTCTGAAAAACAGCAAAAACTAGAAACAGTTTTGGAGTCTGCCGTGACACCAGCGGACGCGCAAACCGTAATGTGCTGGCACAGCGACTGTCAGCCCTTTCCACCTTGCACCGCACACGAACTAACTACTGAAATTCTGCGGCATACCAAAGAATTTAGTTTTTGCCAATCTGATAAAAAAATAAGTAGGATTTTGATTCGTTCACATTGGACGGCTATTGTTGCATTGGCTGTTGTCATTTTTTATTTGCCCATCTAAGGGACAAGAGGTCAGTGCCCTGTATAGTGAGGTACTGCCTGATGTAGGAACTCTTGTGGCACTTGGGTGAAAACTGCTGGGTTGGTAGAAAGGAATATTATTCATCAGTGAAAAGGAGAAAATGCTGATCTGCAACAACAGGGGCAAATCCTCAAAACATTATGATGCAATCATCATGCCAAATATTCTGAAGCCACACACAAGTACCTACTGTGTGATCTCATCTCCGTTAGGTTCTAGAGTGGGCAAATCCAACCCTCAGAGGATGGAGGGGTTGGTATAGATGAGCCTTCGCTGGTCAGGGTCAACAGGGGACTTCTGGGTGACGGTGATATGCTATATCCTGGTAGATGCTCATGTGACACAGGTGGATGCATGTCTAAAATCACAACTGGAAACCGGAGGTTTGTGTATTCCATGGTGTGTGCTTTTACAGCAAAAGAAAAACTATAGACAAATCTCTGTGCCGAAATAATTGGGGTAAGTGTACAGATATTGGCCATTTACTATAAAAATGCATAAAAGATAAGATGGATTGATGGACAAATAGAATAGGTCTTTCATAAAGTAAGTTTGGTAAATGTTAATTGTAGAATGGAGTGGATATGGGCGTTGACTATAAAATCCCTTCAACTCTGCTATATGTTTGCAAATTTTCACACTGAAGTGTTAGAAAATATTACGGTATACAGACATCTGGTCAACCCTGCCCTCTACAGAGAGGGTCCTTTTGGAAGTCTGTATTTGGTATCCTCCAAACTCACCCCGGCACACCCATCCCTCCCGGGCTTTCCTCCATCTGTGTTCTTCAGACTGGACTTTAATTGTGATTATTTCTCTGCCTCCTGCATGTACCTGAGAGATCCCCAAAGCAGATACCATACTTGGTTCATTTTTGTAACCTCAGAACCTAGAACAGGGTCTAAACAACATGATCCTCCGTACAGTGGGTGAGTGGGTGGATGGACGGATGGGTGGATGGATGGACGGACGGATGGGTAGGTGATGGACGGCAGGGTCTTTGGATGGAAGAATGAACAAACGGATGAATGGCTAGAAGGATGAGGAAAGCTAAGCTGGCTAATTTCACGTCAGTTCTACACAGACCACCAACAACAGAACTAGAGAGAACTCCAGGACAAGGCTCCTGTTAAACAGAACTCTGGTTTTCCAGAACGCGTGCCAGGAAAGATCACGGGCCTCGCCAAGCCTCGTCCCACCATTTGTCAACAGTGACATGTCACACGTGAGGAGATGCTCTGGGGATTGAAATGCACACAGCAGCCCTGCCCATCCCAGTGCCACCCGAATGTCCAAAAAATGCCCCTCCATGCGAGAACCAGGCATGCCTGCTACCACCTCCTTCTAAAAAGCACGTTTGGTTGAAGCCCCCCCTTCCCCACTCGCTGCTACCTGGGAGGCAGAGGCCCTGTGCAGTGAGGGGTCAGTACTGACCGAGGGTCGGTTTGGTTTCATGCCGGGAACTACACTGTATAACCTCATTGATTTATCACAACAGCCCGATGTGGAAGCCATGGGCAGGTCCATCTTCCACGCCCTGCACGCTCATAAGCCCTTGCTGATGGACTGCCGGTGGTAGCAACCGCCCCAAGGGAAACCCCTGTTTGCCCGAGGACACTGTGTAAGGACGAGATGCCCCTTATCTGCACAGACTGGTCCTTGAACTGCCCTCTGACCCAGAGCCAGGTGGCAACACAGATGGACACACTTGGTTCAAGGGGACAGATTTGTGAATGAAGAAACGAGGTACACAGGCACAACAAAGTCCTTACACAAGAAAGAAAATCTGCAGCATGCTGCATGTGGATGCATCTTGAGGGGATGACCCCCGCTGCATGATTCCATGTAAATGAGGTGTCTAAACCAGTCACAGAATCAGGGGCTGAGTTCGGGGGGGAGGGACATGGCAAGTCACTAACTAACGGGCACAGAATCCCCGGAGACCTGCTGTGCCACACCGTGTCCACTGTCAGGGGTGAGGCACTGCACACCGAGAGTTTTGGTAGGAGGGCGTATCTCACGTTAAGTGTTCTTTCCAAACAAAATTCTTAAATAAAATGCCTGTGGTGCAGGACAGAGCTGACGCTGGCCATCTCGTAAGTTTGTGGGGTTTTTCCACTTCCCTCATTTAGATCCTCGGGGTAGAAATGGCATTAGCGCTCTTGAAATAATTACCGTTGTGATTCACCTAACCAGGGCTGCCGTGGTAATTTAATTTTCAGAATGAAATTACAGCAGATCCGAAGGAAACTATTCAGACTCCCTCTCACGTCTCAGATGTGGCGAGTCCAGAGCTGTGTGACAGACAGCGCCCAGCAGCCAGCAGGAAACCCGACACACCAACCCACGCCCATGGGTGGAACTTTCCTTATTTTGTTGGTGGAATTTTTTAAGATCCATCATTCTTACCTTTCCAAAACTCCCTTTCCCGATGGCCCGCAGAATCTGAAAATGGTCAAAGTTGACTGCAAAAGAAAAAGGAGGGGGGAGAAGCAAGTCAGGAGTGCCATAGCTTGTACCGGTTCTCGAGAGTTCTTACCTACACACCTAACCATTACTCCAAACATACCTAACCATTTAGTCCAAGCTTCCGGTTTCAACTGTATACATTTGCTGTGGCTACTCTCCACCACAGAGTGGGTACTCTTGGCATTTTCCACCCCCGCCCCCAAGGCAGCAAACACCTCTCCAGTGGGTCTGTGGCGGAAGGGATGACAGAGAATATCTTGTACGCTGGGACTGCCAAATTCTCGTACATGCCGCGGTCCCCTTCGCCAGGATGATCTTCCGCCACACCTAGTCCGCATCTCGTCCACCTGACACTCTTATCTCACACGTGCAGACAGACTGCAACTTCCCTGTCTGAGTGTCCAAGGAGCTCATCCCATGTGACTGGATGCCACTGAGGGGATGATGCGGGCAGGCTGGACTCATGCCAGGCCAGACAAAGGGCTTGTGCATGTTCACTTCCTGTCTTGCTTGTCTACCTTCAGCCCAGGGACATGGCCAGGCTCCCTGGTGGACGAGGAGACCCGGGGCAGCCCCAGTGGCCAGGCTGTCCTGGGTGAAGCGATCTCAGACTGACAACCAGCCAATCCCCAGATGAGGGACAGCGCCCAGCCGAGGGGAGCGGAGCCACCCTGCAGAGCTGCGCCGAGGCTTGCTGGTGTGAGCCTGGGCGCGGCGGCTACGCGGTGATACTGACCATGAGGTGAAGGGAGAAGGGAGAGGGGCTGGAGGGGAGACAGAAGGCAAGCGGGAGGGAGACAGCTACGGGGCTCAGGGACTCTCCGAAGAAGGGTGGCCCGCTATAGCCACAGAACAGCTTAATCTTGAAAAAGAAGGATGAAGGGGAGGACCTGCCCTCTCCAACTGTGGGCCTACTGTGTAGCTACAGAAATCAAGGGAAACAAGAATGGGGGCAGTGGTGGAGGGATGGGCAGACAGACGTGTGAACGGGACAGAAGACAGAGCCCAGAAACAGGTCCACACGACATGCCCAACTGCTTTCTGACAAAGGTGCAGAAACGACTCGGTGGAGGAAGGACAGCTCTTCAGGAAGTGGTGCTGGAGCAACTGGACATCCATGGGCCAAAACATGACCCCTAACCCAAGTCAAAGCCAGCACCTCCAGGCAGAAGGCCGGGGGCAAGTTGCTGAGCCCTGCGCCCAGACAGGAACAGGAAAGGGCCCTGCAGTGGGGTCCCAGGAAGAGCTGGGGCCGCTGGAGGCAGGGGCCCATAGGATTCAGCTCCTGGAGGTTGCAGGGTGGGGTCCCTATTTCTGTCCTGGACCAGAGCTCTCTAAGCACCTAGAGGGTTCTAACAGTGCATCAAATCCTTCCCAGGCACCCAGTCTCTCTGACTTCACTTTCACTGACCAGTCGGAGAAATCTCTGCTTTTGGGGGCTCCTGTGACTGTTACAGCAGGCCCATCGTTACAATCTCCTTTTTACAAGATGATGTAAATCATCATGGGGTGAGGGGGCAGGAAGTTCCTGTGGCCACTGTACAAAAGAACAGAGATGCCTGTCCTTGATTTAATGAGGGGTGAATGACTTGGCCAAGTCCCTGTGACTAGCAAAGCCACAGCGCCGCAGCGAGAGCCAGCTGTCCTGATCACGTGCAGTGCTGTCCCTCAGGGCCAGGGGTCCCAGTGCTTCCCCTAGGCACCGGGTCTGGTCTCCCTGCACAGACCTGCGAGTGGACACTGAGCTGGGTGCACTTTTTCAATGGGCCGTGAGGAAGCTCCACTCTGCGTGGGGCCCTTTAAGGCCCACACTTCGAACTTCTCACTGATGCCACTTCTGCCCCTGCCTTCTTTCCTTCTGTCTTCACTCACATCGTCATTTGTGCCACCCTCTTACACTTTACGTGCCTGCTGAGCCAACTGCAGGGTTTCCTGGACACAGCCGAAGAGCAACACTTCAGGCCCAGCATGTGGCCTCCCGCTAACTGTGGCCCTTCCTAGGGCAGCACTGCTAGGGAGGTGTGGTGGCCCAGGGACTGGACCTGGGCTTGGGCTCAACTGGCCAATTGTGTGCAAATCAGCATGGGAGACCCGAGGGGCAGCAGGTGGGCCCTGAGGAGTGGGGGTTGGGATCTCCCGCCTGGACAATACATGAACATGGGACAGCTCTCGATGTGATGCTCACAGAGAACTGCCCTCGATAACCTCCCAAACCCCTGTGCTTCCACCCAAATATAATCATAATTTCACTATTGTCCTTGAAAACAGGTGACGGCATCTCAAGGATGTCTCCGGCTACTCTCTCACACGCAGAGCAGGTCTCTTGGCCTCTCCCTGACTCAGTTCGTTCATGTGGGGTCAGGGGAGCAGAAAGCTGGGCTACTGAGAAATCCCAAACAAATGACATGTAGTGTGCCACTCCCCTACCCTGTGAAATAATGAGCCTGCCCGGCTCGCAGTCAGAGGTGGCTGGGGCAGGCCTTGGAGGCTTGGGTACAGGTTATTCCTCATCCTGAGGACTGCAGGGAGCCCCACAGGGATTTGAGTGGTAGAGGATTGCGTTGTGCTGTGCTGTGCTGTGTTGTGTTGTGTTGTGTGAGCCTGTGTGTGCATGCACGGGTATACGAGTGTTTAAGCAATGGAGGGATATGACCTGTTTTACCATGCAGCAAGCTGCCTCATCTGTCAGCATGAGCTAGATTGTGCTGTGTAACAAACACACCCCAAATCTTAATGGCTTCTAACAATAAATGTTGATTTTTCACTTGTGTTACTTGCCCACACAGATCAGCTGGGACCTAGGCTGACAGACGCTCCATTTGACCCGCTGCATATTTTAGGCCTTTGGTTACTCTCTGCCTCTCTCCCGAGATCTAGCATGTCCATCTGTTTGGTTCACCCTCCTCCCCGGTGCCTGACGTGTGGCAGGCACTCGGTCATACCTGTCGAGGAAATGAACATTGTTCTATTCACTTTGGTCAGCCACCTGTCAACCCCTGGAGCAGTCAGGGTCCTTTCCCCACCCAATCCTGACTCCTCTTCCCTAGCTCTCTGTGAGGTTGAGCAATGGTCCATTTCTCCAGCCTCAACCCAGCTCTCTCCCCTACAGAGAAACTTTCTTACACCACCTTGTGATGGTCAACTTTATTTGTCAACTTGAATGGGACACGAGGTGCCAGGATTTGTTGAAATATTAATTCCAGGTGTGCCTGTGAGGGTGTTTCTGGATGACAGTAATATTTGAATTGGTAGACTGAGTAAAGCGGATTGTTCTCCCCATGTGGGTGGGCCACATCCAATCAGTTGAAGGCCCACAGAGCAGGAAAGAGAAAGGTTGATTCTCACCCAAGTAAGTGAGAATTCTTCCAGCTGACTGCTCGAGCTGGGAAATCAGCTGCCTCTGATTCAAAATGAAACGTCAACTCCTCTTGGGTCTCAAGCCTGCTGGCCTTCACACTGAACCTGACACCGTGGGCTCTGCTGGGTCTCCAGCTTTCTGACTGCACATTGTGGGACTTCTCAGCCTTCTGAGCCAATTCCTTATAATAAATCTCTATCTATCTATCTATCTATCCACCCATCCATCCTATTGGTGCTGTTTCTCAGTATTCCCCGACCAATACAAGCTCATAGCCGACAGGGGCGCCCACCCATCGCCCCTTGGTCCTTACCACCCCCGCACACACAGTGCAAGCCCCTGCACCTCTTCCCTGGAGGGCTGTCTCTGGCACTGGGCCTCGGCTCTGCCCTGCAGTCAGGTGGGAAAGTACCCCAGGAGCAGCCCTCCACCTGTGACTGATGGGCATGGCTGAACCATTGTCCTACATCTCAACCAAAGAGTGATGACTCCAAGGTGTGCTCTGCAGCTCCCCAAAGCCCACAGGTGTCCACAGCGGTAATTTCTCGGTAACACATGCCTTACTAGAGGCCTTCCCTTCCCTGCCTCACTTCCCCGCCCTCCCTGGGAGTTTGGGAGCATCTCCTAAGCAGACTATTAATACTTGACCATGGATCCTCATGTCAGGGTCTGCTTCTAGGGAAACCCAAACTGAGACCACCCCCATCCAGGAGGCCCATGCACACACGTCATTTTCTAGCTCAGGGCCCTGCACCCTTCCTTCCCAGTGTAATCACGTTCTCTCAATTTCAAGAATTCATTTGTTAGCTCACTGCCCCTCTATAACAAGGGCCCTTGTCTGTCTGTCTCTCCTCTGTGTCTCGTGTCAAGTAGCTGGGCAATAAATGTTTCACGTGCACCTGTCAAGAAATGAAGGAAGGAAGGACTAGCCCTGGACAAGCATCTTCTCCCCTGACCTCGGCCCCCTCAGCAGGAAAATGAGGCTCCTGGATGGTTACCTCTGTCTTCCACAGCCTGGGCTTGTGATGTTGGAGGCTATGGGACAATGACACATGTGACTCTGTTGCCAGACAAGGCTCCAGATAAAACTGTGGCTTCAGTCTGCATTAATGCGACAAGGAAGTCGGGACAGCATGACAATTAGGAAGGAAGCAAGAGGGGAAGGAGGTCTGCGGCCAGGGCTGCTAATGACGGGGTCCAGCCCAAACGCTGGGACTGTCTGCATGTGAATGGCCTTTTAAGGGTTCCATTCTTCAAAACTAATGAGTATTTCAGACTTAAACATAACGATTCTCTGCTAATTACTGTTTTAGTCACCCTGGTCTTTGCTCAAGCTTTCCACCCGAGTCTGAGAAGGAGAAAGATGACCCTCCTTCCCAGGGTCGACGAGCCCGGGCAGCCTTGAAGAAGAGTAACGAGGCCAGAGAAGTTCAGATGCCGTGTCTGAAGTGACAGAGCCCGGTGGGTCAAAGCAATCGATTATCCGCCCTGGGCCTGAGGACAGCGCAAGAGAGAGGCCAGAGTCCAAAAGCAAAGCCAGCTCACATGTACGCAGCCAGTGCCTTTGAGGGAGGGTGACGAGCACTCAGCGCTATCGGCGAAGGACAGTTTTGACAGATCGCTGCAGGACAGACCCCAGTGCTGACCACGTTTCCCTGTGTCCATGACAGGGGCAGTCCCCTCCCACAAGGAGTCTGTGGCTGACCGCCAGCCCTGCTCTGGCCAAAGGGGTGATAGCAAACGTGATGTCAGCGGGGACTGAAAAGTGCTTTCGCGTGATGACGTGCTCCCTGTGCCCCTGGCATCTCTCAGATCCCCACCGCCCTGTGAGGCAGCCCAAGCGACCCCGCCATGAAATGACAAACCCTATGGAAAGGGGCCCCACAAAGCCAGCAGCTGTCTGTCCTGGCGAGCCTTGGCCCAAACTGCTGACGTGCCAAACTGTGACCAAAATCAGTGGAAGCTGTTATAAGGGACAGACTTGGAGGTGGCTTTTGTTACACAGCGACAGCAAGACCATCACGGTGGTCTTCAGTAAACAGCAGTGAGCCCCCCGGAAATAAACATCAACCCCTGCCCGCACCCCACACCCCGGTACATCCAGTCAGCTCCAGAGGGATGGCAAGTCGATACGGAAAGGTAAAAATGTAACCCTTCAGAAGGCTACACATGAAAGAAATCTTTATGACTTATCAGAGAAGTAAGGACTTTCAAAACAAACAAAATGCCTCTAACCAATAAACAGGACAAACTTATTATGTGGCCCACATTAAAGTAACAATTTATTTTCACTAAAAGATACCATTAGGAATGAACAAACTAGAGTGTGGAAAATTTTTACAATGTATACAACTGATAAGTGATTTTTTTTGCATATATATTTGATAAATGATTTTTATTCAAAACACATAAAAATCAGTAAGGGAGATCACCCAATTTGAGAAATAATTGGCACAACACTTGAACAGACACTTCATAAAAGGAATACCAAGTGATCATTTACATATGAAAATGTGCTCGATTCCATCACGTGTCAGAGAGATGTAAATTGAAATCACAACAGAATGTCACCACACAGCCCACCAGAATTTCTAAAATTATAAAGAACTATAAGGAAGACTAAATGTTGGCCAAGATGTGGAACAACTAGAGTTCTCATATATCACTAGTGGGAGTTTCAATTAATTAAAAATCCACTTTGCAAAACCACTGGACTGCCCGTCGAAGCTGAGCGCTATCACGTGAGCTGGTAGTTCCACGCCGAAGGACACGTCCCAGGAAACTGCAGGGACAGCAAAAACCACGTCGAGACACACACAGGGCGGCGTCGGCCTCACACGGAAAACAGCCCCATTCCCAGCAGGAGCCCGCTGAACAGACTGCAATACACTGCGGACACCGCCGTACCACGCGGCAACAAGAACAAGCAAGGGACAAGTGCCTGAAATGGCATGGAATGCAGGTGACCCTCAGAAACAACGCCGAATGAAGAAGTCACACACTCGGAGACGTTGCACAGGGTTGCTTCCGGAAGTTCCAAGCCGGGAAGAAAGTAAAGGAAGGTGAAGTCAGGGCAGGGCTCACCCCCGGGGGCAGGTGAGTGGGAGGGAGCACAGGGTGGGGTACTTCTCGATGCCAGCAGTGATCACGTGGGTGTGCTCAGCTGTGACGACCACCTCACGCGGTGCACACACAATTGGAGCAATAATCTGCACACGCGTTATGCTTCAGTAAAAATGTATATAAAAAATGTATTTATAAAAACGCATGGGATTTACGCAAACAAAACTCATAACGGGCCTCAAAAAAGGAACAACACCCGCGATATTGCACTGGAATGTGCAGAGACCAACTCTTCTGAGATGTGGCGAAGACAGGGAAAGAACTGGGCATCTGTTCTGCCATTCGCAAATGAACTGTGCTCCGGGGAGCCGCAGAGCAAAGAGGGCGAGGCAGCATTCTGTCACTTCTTAAATACGGAGGAAGCAGCAGAGTGAAAGTCTGCCGTTTACCGTTCCTCGGCTAACACCCAGGTCTGGCCGTGGTCGTCGATGGACGGTAAATCCCTGGGTGGGAGGCTGATGAGGAATTTTACAAGAAAGGGACCTGATCGTCGCTTCCTAACCCACTGACCGATCTTAGCATCACTCACAGTGAAACATCCACAGTCAGCAACGAGGCACAGCTCCACCAGTGAAGAATGCACGTCCCAAAATATTAAATGTATATCTAACCTATGCTTTACATTTTACAGGGTATTAGGACATATGAGGCCCAGAGGAATGAATTAAATGACACCACAAGGGAGCAGTAATAAAATCCAGTACGAGAAACATTTTTCAGAGAAACCTGCCTCCTTCTCCAGTAAAGAGCATGAAAAAGCAATGTGAAGAGAAACGACTCTTGGAGGTTAAAAGACAAAGAAAGTAAGAGACATAGAGATAAGAAACAGACATATTCAATAAGAGACATAGCAATAAGACACAGAAAGGGTGGAGCTGGGTTTGAACCCTGATTTCATCCATCGATAGAAGGCATATTCTGGGTAACGGAGAAGAATTAAAATATGGACTGAATCATACTGACTACTGCTAATTTCATGAAGTGTAATAAAGACTTTTATCTTACACTTCAGTCAAAAATCCATCCCAGGTAGGTTGTAGATCTGAGCACGCATGGCTAAACTCTGAATTCCCCGGAGAAAATTGGGAATATAATCAATGTCCTTAATGTGGTGATAGTTCACAACCAAAAACTGTAAACAAACATTGTGTTTCATTTAAAATGTCAGAAACATTCCCACTGAAGTCAGGAATAAGAGACGGGTGCCCTCCAAGATGATGCTGTTCAACAAGTCAGTCTCCTGGGGGGAGGGCAGTGCCCTTTGCCACTGGGGACGCCTCCACGGTCTCAGAGTAGGCCAACGTTCTGAAGCACCCACCGTAAAAGAAAAGGCTAACCAATGAAATTCAAGAATATCTGTTCATCGAAAGGCACCATTGAGAGAGAGAAAATGCACAATACAGAGCAGGAGATACTTCTTGCACATCACCAAGACCTCCGTGGTAGGAGGTTATGCGCTGAGCAGGCAGAGAACACAGGGAAGAGGGAAACTTGTAGAAAGGCTGGCACAGAATTGAAATGTACCTCGTAAAAGGGCAGCTCATTGGAAATAAGCCTATAAAGAGCTATTCAACGACATGAACAAAGGAAAATGTGAATTAAAACTGCCATAAATTGTCATCACACACCTACCAGGACAGCTGAAATAAGAATGACAACAGAGAGGACAGGGGAAGGAGACCCTCCTTACCCAGGGGCAGGGTGTCACCTGGCGGTCCTGCTAGCCATAGGTATCCAGATGGGAACAGAAAAATACAGTTACTGTGCGCATGCAATGGACCCCAGGAAAAGGAAAAATAAACTGAAGCCCCAGAAAACGACAGTGTTGAGGAAGCGAAGCGGGAAGCAAACTAAGGTGTATTCCCTGATTCTGCTTCACACGAGGTTTGCAGCAGGGGACACTCATCTATGCAGCGTTACAGGTCACGACCAGGCTCCCTCCGAGGGCAGGGCCGGGGCCGGGGCCGCGGCAGGAGGGGCGCGTGGGTCACTGCTAACGGTGTGCCTTTGACTGGCGCTGACCACGTGGGTATGCTCTGTCTGAAACCGTACCAGCCTTTACGCTAAGTTCTCGTGTACTTTTACATAAGCGGTATTTCAACTAAAAAGTTAAAAATTAGCAGCCATTCGTAATGCTTTATGAGACTCATAGCAAATGGGGAACAGTAAACTTCCCTAACCTAGTATGAGTTAACATCATTCTTTTTTAAAAAAAGATTTTACTTATTTATTTTTAGAGGGGAAAGGAGGGAGAGAAGCATCCATGTGGGAGAGAAACATTGATTGGCCACCTCTTATATGCACCCGGACCAGGGACTGGACCTACAACCCAGGCATGTGCTCTGACCGGGAATGGAACCGGCAACCTTTCAGTCTGCAGGACGACGCCCAACCCACTGAGCCACACCCGTCAGGGCCACACATGACTCTTAATGCTAACATTTTAGAAGCAGTTTCATCACAGACAGGAACAAGAGAAGAATAAATACTTCAAAAGAGGTTCAAACTCACGAGTGTCAGGAAACGCAATTTTAGAAACTCATCATATTCACAAAAATTTAAAGTGTTGACTTAAAAAATTTAAAGTCAACCGGTGTTGACTGTGTGTGGGCAAGCAGGAAACTACCCAAAACTGCAGGTGTGTGTGCCCCTCAGGGGGAAGTAATCTGTCAATTGATATCTTATCGATTCCAAGGCAGCACACCCTACGACCCCGAGATTCCGCTGCTTCTCGGTCTGCATTTATTTATGGCAAGTGTCGGCCGGAAACTCCCAGGCATGTGCACAAGAAAACCCACTGACCGTCGATGAGGGGGTGAGTTGGGAAAATGGAGATGATCACAGGAAGCAACGCAGAGCAGTGAACATTCCTGAACCAGCGCAAAACACCCCGGGGAGCAAAACGCCACAGGCAGAGCGGTCTCACTTCCTCTGGGCAGAGTGTGAAAAAAGGATCCATTGCTCTGGGTTACATGACACGAGGCAGAGGGACAAAGAGCCCCGTGGAAACGTTGGGGGGCCTCTGGATTCCGGTGTGACACACGAGGGCTCCGGTGCCGTCTGCAATGTTTTTCTTCCACTTGGGGAAGAGACGCCGGTAGGCACCGTAGTGTTTCCACATATGTCCGTGCTCATTTCACTGTAAAAGTCATTCAGAACTGAAGAGCGGTTCGTGAATGCTCGAACTCAGGAGGGACTCTAGGCCTGTCCCTTCCCATGGCCAGGGTTGGTTCTGTCTGGGTACCTGAGGCGCCCCGATTTCTCCACGACTGGAGAGAGCCAGCATGCACGGGCGCATCTCTCCCTCTGTGGGTCAGTCAGAGGGATCGGCCAGCCATGGACCCTGGCAGGAGACAGAAACCCAGAGTAGATGCTGTCCCAGAGAACCCAGAGCTGTACTTCCCTGGAAGCCCTGCTCCTTCCTCCCGCAGCTGCCTGGGTGGCACTCACTTCTGGAAAACAACCGTCTGTGTCTTTCTCCCCCGAACACGCCTGGCAGCCTCGTATCTTCTTTGTCACCTGGGATTTGGAGTCCTGTGAAGTGACTGGGCTGCAATCGAGCTCAGAGCATCCATAGCAAAGTGGGGGGGAAGGGGTGGCCCCGAGCAGCACTCACCAGGTGGCCAGGTGCACCCACCACTGTCAGCACACCTGGCTCATTGGCAACACCTGCCTGAGTGCCCACTGCCCTGGGAAGGTGTGTCAGGGTCCTGGGCTGCTGTGACAGTGTGCCCTAGAGAGCAGGAACACGTGCTCTCACACATCTGACCGCTCAGGGTGTTAGCGGATGGGACCGGGAGGCTGGGAGGTGGCACCTGCCGGGCTCTGCCCTCCCTTGGGGGCCTTGCTGGTGTCTTTGCTGTTCTTGACCTGTAGGCGCACAACCCCAGTCTCTGCCCTCACCTGTCCCCTTTTCACAAGGACACCCGTCACACTGGATTAGGGCTCACCCTGGTGACCTCACATTGTCCTGATACCTCTGTAAAGATCCTATCTCCAAATAAGGTCTCCTTCTGAGGTCTTGGAGGCTGGGGCTTCAACACACGAATCTCGAGACCACCGGCCCACTGCAGGGGCCTCCCTCACCCTCCAACCAAACCAGAGACCAGCCTTCACCCACAGCACGGGCCTCCGCAGGTCGCAGCGCTTCCAGCCCTGTCCACCAGGGGCCACCTCCCATGCACTGGTGACTCCCCAGTACCCACTTCAGAGCACAGGGGCACTTAGTAGACAACATGCAAATTATTTGCTAAATAAATGAGTGAATAAAACGACTTTGGATTCTATCATTTTGAAAGCATGCTGGCTGACAGCATGCCACGGTGCCCCCTCTTCTCCCGTGTGCACACAGGGCCAGTCGGGAGGAACACCAACGACGCCAACAGTGAGCATGTGTCCCGCTCACTCCTGGTGCCAGGGACTCTACTGGGCTCTCTGCGTGCCATGGGTCATCTGATTCCCACGACACCCACACCATGTAGATACAGCCCGCCACGTGCCTCAGATGAGGAACCTGGTGTGCGGGAACTTGTCCGTGGTGGCTGAGCTAAGAGGAAAGGGCAGGGGCGGTGTCTGCCCCGCTCGCCCATCCCCCCCACGGGGAAGAGTGCCTGGCGCAGAGTGAGCCCGCCACAGGCAGCAGGACCACGTCCTTGTGTGTGAGAACCAGGACGCTCGTGAGAACAAACGGGGACAGTACACTGAGGAGGCACTGGAAAAACGGACAGTCTGCAGCACACTGGGATGTGAGGGCACGTTAGCAATGAATATCGAGTGAATTATAACTGAGACCTGCTCTACCTGAGGGCCCGGATTTTAATCACCGCCGAACACGCAGGAGGACACACGTGTGAAACTGAACTGCACTGGCCTGGGGTGTCTGCTGAAAAGCACGCTCTTCAGTGTGAATCCACAGCAGCTCACATTGGGCAGGAGTTTCGGCTGTAACTTTATTATTGCAGAGCCTGTTACTCAGCGCTGGATGGTGGAAATCCAAATCAAAGAAAAGCTTTCTGTTAGAAAAAATCTCTCAGAAGACCAAGTCTTTATGGCCTGTAATTGGGGAACAAGATGGGATAAAGTTTCCATTCTCTCAGAGACCATGATAAAGGAATCATTTCTATCATTCCACTCCTGAAGAAAATAACAGTTTCCCATGAACTTTCATATCGATAATGGTCCTAATTATCTATCCCCTTTTGTGAGCCGATGTCTTTTCTTTTGGCATAAACAAAAGAGGCAATTTCAGTTTTTGTTTCCACTTTCTTTTCTGCCTTCTCCTTTGCCATCTCTCCCCCCCCCCTTCCCCGCCCCCATCCTCTCTCTTCCAGGAAGATGCAGACTCGGGATCCGGACCTCACGCTGTGCAGGGCAGCCCCGCCCGGGAGGCTACACGGCGTGCCCCACATCCACACAAGGACAGCATCTCTGGGTTGTCCTCTTGCACCGGTGCTCCTACGGGGCCACCTCTGATCGGTAGCCGTCTTCTCCTGGCTCGGACACCTCCTGTGGCTCATGACAGTGGCCCATCTGCCTCTCTAGAGGATGTTCATTACGGCCATATAATTCAGAGCATGGTACCAAGAACCCAGGGGTCGCTGAGCACGCCAGCTTTGCTTTGCTGCTGTGTGACCTTCCACAAGTAGCTCACCCTCTCTGTGCCCTGCATCAGAGGTTACAGTCGGAAATGCTTCGATTTCTATTTGGCCTGTTCCGTGTTTTTTAAAAAGAACTTAATGAGACACTAACTTTTGAAATCTGAACATTTCCCATAAAAATCCAGATATCTTACTGTTTCAGAAAAGCAATCATCTGGTCATTCCGGCCTGGGTTCCTGAAGGGCAACAATAGGCTGGAGCTCGGTAGTGGCAGCCCACACTCACTGGGACAGACCCTCCTGAGAACCCAGGGGCCAACTAGCCATTCCTGCGACCTCTGTCCCCTGAAGGCAGCAGAGATGGGAACCGTGACTCACACACTGGCAGCCCAGCACCCATCCTGTTGACAGGGTGTTTCTGGCCCTTCCCTCTGCCTGCAGTTTTCTCCCAACCAACTTTACCTTTGGAAATTGCCACCAGCCTTCAAGGCCAAGTTCACAGACCACCCCTCCACAGAGTCAAAACCACAATGCAAGCACCATGGGCAAGACAGCCAATTTGATTAAATGCGACCTCATATACACAGAGCCAGTCAGGACAAGAAATACGGTCTTTAGAATGGCTGAGCTTCAACTCCCAGCTCTGCCACTTTTTTTAAAGATTGTATTTATTTCTAGAGAGAAGGGGAGGGAAGGAGGGAGAAAGATCGAGAACCATCCATGTGTGAGAGAAACATCAATCTGTTGCCTCTCACACACCCCCAACCGGGAACCTGGCCCACAACCCAGGCATGTGCCCTGGCTGGGAATCGAACTGGCAACCTTTCAGCTTGCAGGGTGATGCCCAACCCACTGAGCCACACCAGTCATGGAGCCGCTCTGCCCCTTGTGAGCTGGGTACATTCCTTCCTTTCTCAGTTTGACCTTCTCTGGAGTGGAAATAAAGATGCTTCTGGGGGTCACTGAGATTGCTGAATGAGCTTCCACGTGGCATATGTGAGTCCGTTCCCCCTTTAGATTGGGCAACACCATGGGAGTAACCTCAACATCGCCAGGAAGCACATATTAATAATCCCAGAATTAACGCTTGCTCCTGTTTTTCCGGCCATCAAGTCCCCCAGGCTCCTCATGCAGCATCACGGGAGGTAACCATCTGCAGGGGGGCGTGGGGGGCACAGAACACGCTCCTTCTCATCACCTTGGAAAGACCTCGGCTGTTCCCAGCCGGCCCCCGCAGGTGCCATGGATGCCACGTTTCTAAGAGCCACCGCACGAGAAACCCCACCGAGGCTCAGAGGCTGATAAAGGGCACACCTCCATGTCAAAGTGAGGGTCTGAAAGTAGAGCAGCCCGACAACTGCTCCAGGGTGAGTCGGGGGCATCTGATGGAGCAGAACGTGCGCACTGGCTGTGTGAATGTTTGTCTTTGTTGTCAAAATGCCGTCTGGCAGGAAGCAAACCCGGCGACCCCCTTTCCTGGGTGCGTGGTCACTCCCCACGGGGGTCTGCAGGGGCGCCGCCCACCTGCTGGCCCCTCAGCCTCACAGCGGTGACCCATGCAGAGGAAGGAGAGCGCGCTTTGCTATTATTCGTAGTGGAAAAGTCCAAACGTCCTAAAAAGTGAAGATCACTCCCCTTGATCCCTTGCAGCAGCGGTCTGAAAACTTCTAAAGATATTTCAGCGTGGACCCAAAACTTTAGCCTTCTTAGGAGCCTTCAGAAGGCGTGTGGGATGCTCTGTGACCCGCCACCCTGTGACAGAGCCGGTACGATCCTGCAGCAGCAACTTTTCCCCGCCTGCACTGGCGGCCTGCCTGCTCCCCGCAGTCCCGAACGTGCCGCCGACATCGCCGGCGAACATCCTCGGGATGACCGACGGCGTTTCATCATGCCGTGTCCCATCACTTACCCGCTCTGTAAAGATCGGACACTGGGCTGTGTTATGCACACGGTCCCCATCGTAAAGCGTGCTGCCACAAGGACATCCAGTCACACAGCTGAAGGGCCCCGTGAGCAGTGACAGTCTCTTCTCCTCACCAGCACCGACCGGAAACCAAGCTTGGTGGCTCCTTACCTACGTGCCGCAGGTGGCAATGACAAAACAGGTGCCTGTAAGTGGTTCTGCCCAGCGCCCCCAGCAGCGGCAGGCAGGTTCCAGAGCCGGTGAAATACAGGTGAGCCAGCAGACAGGTCAGATGACACGGTTCTCTGGGACTGAGGTCCGGACACCTCCTCTGGTACAAGGGTGGGGGCTGTTCTTTCCAAGGTCACAGCCGAGGGAGGACGTGGGCAATGGGATCAGGGTGACTGAAAACGCCCCAGTGCTGGCTGTGCTTATTACCGAGGTTCAGCTGTTTTTCTTGAGTAAGGGCTCCTTGGGTTTCTACAGAACTTTGGTTAATTTCCAGAACTCCAAGACTGATGTTTTGGCCCGTTTTCTCAGAATTTCAGAGTTTCTTACTCTGCCACTTCTACCCGTGCTCTGTTGATGTCTGCTCTGAACGTGGCTGAGGGCGCACCTGAGCTGCACCATCTGTTTCCTTAGAATGATCCAGAGCTACGTTCCTGATGTGTCCCAGAACTCCGGTGCCAGGGGAAGGCAGCTGGCACTCCACTCTGCGTGCAGTGACCTTGGGACATGCTGCTAAAA